>CAUZXS010002297.1:0-43586 GCA_963585895.1 Sepioteuthis lessoniana
CTGTTCTAACCTTTCGAAGCATTGTGCAGTTTAAACTTCTTTAAGAATTACTGATTGTTGTATTCTGGTTAGTGAACACAAGTAGTAATAATAATAAGACAAACCACGATATGTGAGGAAAAATAGTTATATTTACAGGAAAGAGTATTTACAGAGATAGACTGTTAGTAATAAGAACATAGGATTAGTGATAGAGTAATGATATACTTCAACAATAGGAACGGCTCCTCTGGTCTGACTTGTAGGCTTATTATTCTCAGACTGATCTCCGCTACTGCCATATATGGCAGATGGAACAGCTCATTATGCTGAAAAGGTAGGTGATACCCAACACTGATTTATTGAATGTCAGAATATATGTATGTATTTCATTATTACCCTCCTAAGGTTATCCATTTATAATCCATGATCCCTTGCTTTCCTAAGTGTGATGGTCAAGGGGAGGTTGAAATGATAACACGACTCGGAAATGAGTGATAAAAAATATATTCAAGGAAAATACTTCATACATAAACGATAGCTGGGAGAAACCTCTCCTCAGCTTAAAACAATCATGAACATTACATCTGTTCTTGGTGATGGCTCGTCGAGACTGCGCAGAAGAGAGCTTAGCCGGTATGTGTCACATGAGAGCGAGTCCATCTGAAGGGGAGACAACCCAACACTAAGGCTGTTTCTATTCATCCTGGTGTAGCTAAGGATAAGTTCCTACTTCTTATAATTCCTTTTGAAGATTGCAGGAAATGGAAATAAGGGGATGAGTGGAGACAATCCAAACTAGAGTATTATTAAGATCGCTCAGAATACTAAGAAGAGTCCTGAAGATTTGAGGAGGCTTGCTGTCACTCAAACATCTGCGAGAAAGCATCGGCTGATGCTGGTGTGAAAAATTCTCAAAAGAATAAAATGATCATAGAATTAGCACTGAAAAATCTTCCACACCCATACTGTAAAGAGGGAAAAAGAAAATCTGTGGAAGAAATAGAAGTATGAAATCAAAAATGCATTCGGATGCTTGGAGAGAAGGAAAAATACGAATAGTAGGAAGTATTGGAGGCAGACAACATCAAACAGATGTAGATGAAGGAAAAATAAGAAAAAAAAGTACATCATAAGAACGAAAAAGCTTCTTAAAACCAAGCTCTTTAGCAGAAATCTCATCAAGTGGATAAACACTTGGGCATTATCCCTTGTGAAATATTAGGGACAATTCCTAAATAGACAAAAGAGGAACTCTGAATAGTTGACCAATGGACAAGAAAATTGATGACCATGCTCAAGGCTTTACATCCATGACATTGGTATTGACAAAAGTTGTGGTTTGGTTTTATGGTACATCAACCATTGCAGGTTATTTGATGCCAAATCCATTTTATACGTATAAACAGTTCTATTCCAAAGAATTCAATTTATCGTAAATAACCAGTTTAATTGTCAAAAAAAGTTATATTTGTAGCAATTGAGTTTAGCATAAGATGACAGTTAAGTTCTATTTGGCCTGTAGATAGGACCCTATCAGGTGCTACCATTTTGGACCGGGTTAAACCTGGAAGCGATGGCAATAAAATGGTAGTCGCATTCCCCAAAGCTCCAGTAGAAGCCATACCATCAGATTGGTGAGTGTTGTCACCGGGGCATTCATTTGGGGAGTCTGACACCTCTACAGAGTTGCAATTAGTGCATTTTACAGCCTCATCCGATTTGTTCAAAGAAAGAAGGAATGAGAGGGCTCGCTGGCTGTGGATTGCGTACATGCTTCAATACAAGGACTGTAGGTCTATATTAAAAAGAGCAAAGAAATAATCACAACAGCCAATTGCTGAAATTACATCTTTTCTTGAAGCTGCACATAACAACGCAATAAGGACCAATTATATAGAAGTGAAAATGACAGACAGCACAGAATAGCAAGCATAGGTTAAGATAAGAAAGGGATGAAACTATTTATCACGTATTTACTGAATGCAGCAAACTAGCACAGAAGGAGTAAAAGATTTAACGGGATTTGCTAGGAAAAATATCCACAGGGGAATGTGTGAGAGCTTGAAATTTGACCATATTACCGAACAGTATCTGATTAAACTAGAATCCGTCCAAGAAAATGAGACTTATGAAATTCTCTGGAATTTTGAGATACAAATGGATCATTTAATTTCAACCAGATAACCAGACCTTGTGCTTAATTTTAAAAAAACAATGGGTTTTGCCGTTCCGTCGGACCACAGTGTTAAAAATAAAAGAAAATGGAAAGAATAGACAAATACTTGTAGCATGCTGGAGAAATTTATTCTAATGTAGCACCAGCAAGTGATGGTGATACAAATTATAATCTGCGCTCTTGGAATGTTCTCAAAAGGATTGGAACTGTTGGAAATCAGCGGAAGAACTGAGACCATTCATACTATAACATTGTTAAGATAAGCAAGAATACAGAGAGACCAGAGGACACTTGCTGTTATTCAGACTCCATTGAACGTGGACGTAGCTAAGAAAGGGAACATTTACGAGAGAAACTGAATTTCTTCTAATTGCAGCATAAAAGAACGTCATAAGGACCAATCATATCAAAGCAAGAATAGATAAGACGCAACAAAACTGCAGATGTAGGTTATGGAGTCATGGAGACGAAAAGATCAATTACATAATAAGCAACTGCAGCAAAATTAGCGCAGAAAGAGTATAAGAATAGCCACGGCTGGGCGGGCAAGGTGATCCACTTGGAATTGAGCAAAAAATTAAATTTGACCATACGAACAAATGGTATATGCACAACACATAATCTGTACAAGAGAATGAGATGCACAAACTCCTCTGGGATTTTGACGTACAAACGAATCACCTAATCAACAAAAAAAAAAAAAAAAACTTGCAGGATTGTAATCTTTGCTGTCCCAGAATTGAAAAAACTGTGGATTATGAAAGTGACAATTATACCAAGTGTAATTTGTGCTCTTGGTACTGTCACCAAAGGATTGGTAAAATTACTAGAAGACTTAGAAATAAGAAGACGAGTAGAGACCATCCAAAATACTGCACTATTGAGATCGGCCAGATTACTGGGAAGCGTCCAGGAGACTTGAAGAGACTTGCTGTCACTCAAACTCCAGTGAAAACCGTCAGGTAATGCTTATTTGAAAAACTCTCAACGAGTAACAATAATAATTATAAGAAATGAAGCAAACTAGCACAAAGAGAGTACAAAACTCGGTATGACTGCGTAGGAAAAGTTATCCAATGGGAATCGTGCAGGATATCACAAATTGACGATCATACAAATAGTATATGCACGAACCAGAATCTCTTGAGAAAATGTGACGCATGGATTCTCTAGACATAAAAATGGATCAACTAATTCCGACCAGAACTAGTGTTAATAAACAAGATAAAACAACTCGTAAGCGAGTGGATTTTGGCGTTCGGACAGGAAAAAAAAGAGAAAAAGAAAACAAAAAGATGAACAAATACCAGAATCTTGACAAAGAATTAAAATAACTGTGGAACAAAATGGAGACAATGGTAAAAAGAATGAAGGAATTAGAAATCAAAGGAAGAATCGAGACCATGCAGACAAAAACATTGTTATAATGGCTAGAATACTCGGGAGAGTCCTGAGGAGCTGAGGGGACTTACTGTCACTCAAAGTCCAGTGCTAGACCACCAGCGTTAGCAGGTGTAAAAAAATTACAAGACGAATAATAATTAATTGTCACTTGAAACCAGATAACAATGTGTAACGTTACTGCTTTCTAACATATCAACCTTCTTTAATGCTTAATCCATTTTTCAGAAGAGATACTATTTAACCAATAGCTGGACGGATAAAGAGGTACTAAACCTTCACAATAGTGCTATTGGGGTATGAACTCGCCTACAACGAATCTGGAGCCAAGCGCTGTAACCATTACACCAATAGGACACCACTTTCATTGTTTTGCATAAGAATACTAATTATATTTGAGAGGAATGAAATCACCACAGAAAACAAAAAGTACAATTAGAAAAAAATTAATGGTACTATTTACCAACCCCTCCGCTCGGGCAGGATATGACACAAGGTCAATTTTTAAGCGGAGTTTAACAGGTTTGAATTCAGAGTTTTCCTTCTCCTAGACTAGTTGCCTCACCAAGGCCGAAGAACCTAGTCCGTCCTACTATTTACCCATAGCTGGAGGGAAAATATGGGGGTTCATACCTTTCCCAAGGGTATTTGCCCGAAAGTGAACGTAATAGCGCGACTGGAGTACGAACTCGTGTACTACGATAATGGTAAATTGAAAATATATTTTTAAATAGATATTTACAAGGAATAAAATATCCAGCAATAAATAACTAATAAGGAGTTGATATGCCGTTAAACAAACAAATCAAACCAACACACACACTCACACACACATATACATACATACATATATATATATATATATATATATATATGTGTGTGTGTGTGTGTGTGTGTAGTATAAGAATTCAAAAAACCTTTGTGAAAACAACTAAACAAGAGTGATGATGCTTCGGTTGTATGATTAGATTTTGTAGTATATTTATTATCTACCAAAATCAATCTCGAAAAGTCACCTACCAAATGTAAAACATAATTCATAAAAAAGAACACAATCAAAAATATTTTTACAGTTAATTTTTCTACCAAATCAGTGTTTTAATTTCCATTTGAATGTCAGGTACAGATATTCTGGTCAATTATGCCCAAATGCTAAGTCATTGAAAGTTTGTTACGAAAAATGTGAAAGTAAATATACTCATATATATATATATATATATATATATATATATATATGATATTGATATACTCTCTCTTTCTGTCTATCAGTCTGTCTGCCTCTCTCTCTCTCTCTTTATATATATATATATATATATATAATTCCTCGTTTTTATTTAGAAAAAATCAACTTTTGTTTAAAAAAAATGAGTGATTCTATATAGGCGGGGATATATATATATATATATATATATATATATATATATATATATATATATAAAGAGAGAATGTGAGAGAGAGACATATACATATATATATATATATATATATATATATATATATATATATATATATATATATATATATATATATATATATGATTAATGTAAAAGTATATTTGATAAAACTATATAAGTAAAATAATAGATAGATTTCGATCAGAATGAGAAAGGAAATAGCAACTAATTAATATGTTCCTGTTTCACTTGTACATCTAAAAGTAGCTTATTTAATATTCGGTTAAATTATTATTTCATGCAGTGGATATCTTATCTGGAATTGTTATCAGTTATACGAATTAGCCTAATTCTTTCACTATCAGGTATCACTAAAAACCGTTTATTTCCTTTATCAACCGGAACGAATTATCATGGAAAAAACAGAAAAGAAAAGAAAGAAAAGAAAAAGAAGTTGCAACAGAGATTTGATCTGTTAAAATAGGGGTCTGTGTGTTACATTGTAAAGGGAAGAACCTATTAACGATATTGGATGCGTTTTGTCTGTGCCGCACTTGCGCATGTTATGGGTTTTTATCAAATAAAATACGCATGCGCACATTTTAGATCTCGTTTTTTTCTCGTTTCATATATCGAGCTTCCGTTATCTATACTTTTGTATCAGACAATGCCACAAAATTGAACACGAATCACCCTTTTTTTATTATTCAAAATTATTTGCTTTATTTGGAGTTGTTTTTATTAATTATACCTGATTAGATGCATTTTGATATTTTGTTTTTATTTTAATGTTGATTCTTTTTTTACATTTTCAATTAGTTCTTTTCTTTCCTGTTTGACCTTTTTTTTTTTTTATCTCTCGCCATTTTTTTTTTATTTTGGTTTATATTCTTTTTTTATGTTTTTGCTTTTATTGATGTATAAAGCGATTACGTTTTCATTCTTTCCATTTCTATTTTTCTTCTGTTTATTTTTCTTTCTCTTTTTTTTTAAAATTTTGTTCTTTTTTTATTCTTGGAAATAAAGTTTCAAAAGAAATTCTTTGCTTGTTTTACTGTGATGACATTGAAGTTGTTTTATTTCACTGGGCAAAAACGATTTTATACGGAAGTAAATGCCTACTTTTTGCTTGTTATTTTTTATCAAATTGATTATGCTGAGTAAGAATCTATGCTTAGAATTGTTCCAGCACGTCAATAATTTGTGCAATATGCAGCATATGATTGGTAGACCCACTCCTATGAGATTCTTTTACTCCTCAACGTCAAACCAGAAATCAGGAAAATATTCCCCCCTATTTGGTAGAGCATAGGATTCACTAACTGTATAAAAAAGCATTTGGTAGGAACTATACCTCACCCAAAAACACCGGAAGAATATACCGACTGCATCTCTGCTGAGGGGTAAGACTCCCCCAACGAGTATCCTGGATATGACATCAAACAATCGGAGGGTGAGGCTCCTGTTATGGAACTTAGAGAAAGATGGAGTACCCCTTCATTGCCATTGCTCCCTGGTTCACTCTGTTCCAGAGTGTTAGCACCCGAAAGGCTCCTATCAATGGGTCAAATAGAACTATTTGACATTCAAACTGAGTGCAAAGAAATAACTTACGCCAAAGTGAATTGATTGAAATAGAACTGTTTGATGAGGGAACTGTGTGTAAATAAATACTGATGTCTATTTGGATTGTCACTTATACGAAGCAATACTTAGAACTTTAACTTTGTTGACTTAACCTAATTTGAATTGTTTGAAATATAATTGTTTCATCATTTAACTGTGTGTAAACAAATGACTGATGTTAGTGATACATAGCAATATGGGAACTTTTAAACTTTGATTTATCTTTAAAATCCATCTATATATAATACATATGTATAAACAGGATTTGGCATTAAATAACCAACAATGGTTGATATGCCATAAACCCAAACCCCAACCAAATCCCACCCCCAAAATAAGTGTCCTGAGCATGACACTAAACCGCATTTGATGTTGAGAATACAGTTCTGGTTATTTGTGGAATGTGGAGTTATACTTCATTGCCATTACTCCCAAGTCCACTTTGATCCAGAGTTATAGTGCTAGTTTAGGTTCTATCTATATTTCAAACAGATTTGTCTAAACTTCGTATTCAATAAGACCATATGCCAAAAATCTTTTCCGAGACGAGACCGAAAATGTAAATATGAACACTTCAAGGAACGCAATTCTCTCAGGTCTTGGTTTAAAATATCTGTAAACGGGTAGACATGTTGTTTTTATAAATCATGAAAATATTCATTAAGACAATGATACGTGATATTTCTGGTTGGTTGGCATTTTTGTTTGTTTAATGGCATGCCAACTTTCCAAAGCCGTTGTTGTAGAAAGAACAGTCGTTGTGCTTTTAACACATACCTTGGGGGATGAGTGGTTTCATATCTCTTTCCAAGGATATCAGTCCGAAAGTAACGTTATAGTACGACTGATGTTCGAACTCACTTTCTTCAAGGCCTCAGTCAAGCAAGTTAGTCACTCCGTAACACGAATTCTCCTCAGATATTAGTGAATTACCAAAACAGCAGTTATAATGTGAACAATGATGAAAAAAGCAATAATTAGAGAGTGACTGATTTGGTTTATTTTCGGTTCTGTTATTCTCCAGGAAAAGTTGACTGTCGCTTGGGATGTAAACATGGAGGAGGCAACGATCAAAAAGCGAACCGGTATGAGCTGACTGCGGGAAGAGGGATAGAATATGCCATGTGTTATCAACTGATTTCGGGTGCCGTAGTTTCCAAGAGGACTCAACTTCTATCTAAAAGAGGAATGACCGACATGCCTCTAAACACAGGCGTCAGCTCAACAAGATTCCCAGGTTATTAAATGGCTAAGCCACCTTTGCAGCAATGATTCTATTTGACCAATATCTGGGAGTTATAAAGTGGTTCATAACTTTTCGAAGAATATTGGCCCGAAACTGAACGTAATTGCGCGCCTAATCAAAGATTGACATTAATTTTAGCCTTCCGTCTTCAGTCGAAATCATTCGGGTTATTGTTTCTACGTCAGTGATCGACATTGGGACTCCTGCACTCTGATATGGTTAAAAGTAATTATTTGGATCATTTATTTTCTTTCACTTAGATATTTTTCACTATTATTGACCAGTCAGTTGGGGCTGTAAAAATAAACCGACTGTATCTCTGCAAAGGGTTAAGACCCCCACCACGAATGTCCTGAATATGACACTAAACAATCTGATGGTGATGTTCCAGTAATGCTGAAGCTATGTGAAATATGGAACATTCCTTCATTGCTCTCGTTCCTGGGTTCACTCTGGTTTGGAGTGATAGCACCTGATATGGCCCTATCTATGGGTCAAATAGAACTAAACTGCCTACTTATGCAAAACTGAATTGTTAGAAATATAACTGTTTTTAATATTGAAACTGTACTTTGGCTACACTGAATTGTTCGAAAAAGAACTGTTGTTGATTTTGAAATCGTACTCACGCCGAACTGAATTGTTCGATATAGAACATTTTTGACATTTAACTGTCTGTAAACCAAATCGATACTTATACTAAACTGTATTGTTTGAATTAGAATTGTTTAACTAAACTGAATGGCTTGAAATAGAAATGTTTTGACGATCAAAATATGTACTTATGCTAAACTGAATTGATTGAAATTGAACTCTCCATTTGTATAAAAATTGATGTGGCATTAACCTACAAAGGTTGATATGCCATAAAGTCAAACAAATAATCAAACAAAACTACCTAATAATAATCCTTACTAAGCAGTTTTAACTTCCAGTATGAAGTTCTCACGGGTATAAGCTACCTACTAACTAAATTAATCCAATAACACAGGAAGAAATCCAGAAGGTAGAAGGTCTAAACATCATAAAATGTTATAATCGTAATAATGATAATAACAACTAAAGGATTGCTAAAGGGACTAGAGGACTTGAAAGTTGGCGGACGAGTGGAGACCATCCAAACGACTGCATTGTTGAGAACGGCCAGAATACTAAGAAGAGTCCCGGAGACTTGAGGAGACTTGCTGTCACTCAGACTCCAGTGAAAAACCATCGGCTAACGCTGATGTGAAAAGCTCTAATGAGTGAATAATAATAATAATAATAATAATAATAATAATAATAACGACTCGAAGACTATATACAAAAACACGATGGAGGACTCATTTCAGCCATCAGAAACGGTACTGATAACACGATGTACAAGAATGATAATAACTAGGAAATAAAAATTGGAAGGAAAACAACTCTATGGGCTTTTTAAACGACTAATAAGCAACATCTCACGCGAGAAAACCTGGACATGGCTAAGAAAAGGTAACTTTAAGAGAGAAACAGAATCTCTCCTAATAGCAGCACAAAACAACGTCGTAACAATCAATCATATCAAAGCGAGGATAGATAAGACGCAACAAAATAGGAAATGTAGGCTATGCGGTGACAGGGATGAAAGTATCAATCACATAATAAGCAAATGCAGCAAATTAGCACTTACGGAGTATACGACTATACACGATTGGATGGAAAACGTGATCCACTGGGAAATGTGCAAGAAAGTGAAATTTGACCATACAAACAAATGGTATGCGCACAACCCAGCATCTTTCTTAGAAAATGACACTCATAAACTCATATGGGACTTTGACATTCGGACGGATCACCGATTATCGGCCAGAAGACCAGACATTATGATAATCAACAATAAAAGAGAATTTGCAAAATTGTCGACTTTGCTATTCCGGCTGACCACAGAATAAAACTGAAAGAATGTGAAAAGAAGGATAAATACCTCGACCTTGCTAGAGAATTGAAAAAAACTATGGACCAGTTACAATTATACCAATTGTGATTGGTGCTTTTGGCACAGTAACTAAAGGATTATTTACGGGACTTGAGGATTTGGATGTTGGCGGACGAGTAGAGACCATCCAAACGACAGCATAATTGAGAACGGCCTGAATACTGAGAAGAGTCCTGGATACTTGAGGAGAATTGCTGTCACTCAAACTCCAGTGAAAGACCATCAGCTAACGTGGATGTGAAAAACTCTAAAGAGTAAATAATAGTGATAATAAATGGATCACCTATTCTCGGCCCGAAGACCAGACCTTATAATAATTAACAACAAAAAAGAGAGAAAACTTGCAAAATTGTTGACTTTGCTATCCCGGCTGAAATCAGATTAAACTTTAAAGAAAATGAAAGGAAGGATAAGTACGAGACAATTATACCAATTGTCATTGGTGCTTTTGGTACAGTCACCAAAGAGTTATTGAATAGACTGGAGGACTTGGAAATAAGAGAACGAGTGAAGACCATCCAAACTACAGCATTACTGAGAACGACCAGAATACTGGGAAGAGTCCTGGAGACTTGAGGAGACTTGCTGTCATTAAACTTCAGTGAAAGACCATCAGCTGTTGCTGATATGAAAAACTCTCCAGGAGTAAATAATGATAATAATAATAATAATAATAAACGATAAAGACTTTAAAAATTGTCTTGCGAGCAAAAAATATGATGCAATTTCCTATTTGTCATGTATTTAAAAAATGTGTCCCAAAAGCAAAACTGGATTAAACTTTTTAAATGCTCAAATTTCTAGCTCTTGACCAGGTGCAACGTACCAATCATCAACCCTCCGACCAGCCAACCATCTGAGACAGTTGTATCGGAGTTTTTGTGCAAACATTTGTAAAACAAACTGATCGAATGACAATAACCAGTCCAAAAATTCATATAATCGGGTATCGATAATTTTAGAAGTACTGTTTTGGGTATATTTCTAAACTCATTTTAGCGTATTTTGGCCCCAGCTTTAGTAATTAAATATTTTGGTGATCATATCAAGTGTCACTCCAGGAAAGATATCAGTACGAAAATATCAAACCAAGGTTCAATGAAAATATGGGTTTTGATTGGTCAGTACGAACACGTGATCAAGGCCGAAGACTCGGTTTTTCAGGTAGATTTAAGGTTTCCAAACGAAATACAGAAACAGAAAGAGATAATTTGAAAAGCTTGGAACTTTGGCTCTTTCTTTATTTGATGATTCTATCCAATCAAACGGACAGCCGTCGCAATTACAATGTACAAATCTCTTTTCCTTGGTTTGACAAAAAGGCCCAAACATTTTTCTCCATTGTAATTATTTCTGTTCAAGACGCACTATTTTCCAGATTTTCCAATCCATTGCTTTGGAGTTTATTTATAGATAATAATAAATAATATACATTTTGGTTCTATTATTTTCCACAAGAAATAATGAATTGTTGATATATTCGATTTAGCAGAAAATTAGCTTTTTATTTAAAAACATCCACTGTAATTATTTGTGTGTAAGCCACCCTATTTCCCCAAACAGGCGCCTCTGGTGGTGTAATGGTTAGCAAGCTCAACTAGCAAACCTACACGAGTGAGTTCGAGTCTCATTGGGTGCCCCTTTCATATGGCCTTGTGCCACATCTAAGCAAAAAGCTTAGTAAATTTCCACCCTATTTCCCCAAATTTGCAGCCTAAATTTTAGTGAACCATACATTTTTTTCTGGACAAATGCCTCACCATATGTGGGACGGAATGATGGAATGTTGTAACACAATATCATCTCCAATATTAAATATAAAAAAAAAGAATTATGTGACTCTGTCATTTGGATAACAAAAAGGTCTTTATTTAAAGTGTTTCCAATTCTAGCAGTCTGAATGCAAACACAAGGGAGATGGACTGCGGAATCGTAGTAATCGAGTTCGTACTCCAGTTGCGCTATTACGTTCACTTTCGGACAAATGCCCTTGGGAAAAGTATGAACCCCCCTATCCTTCCAGCTATGGGTTAAATAGTACCACTTCTGTTCTTCTTGGAGAATGGGTTTGGCATTTAATAATCTACAAAGGTTGATATGCCATTAAACAAAGAAACCAAAACCGCAAACACAACGAAGAGAGGAAGACCTTTGAAGGGTTCATGAGCAAATCTCGCTTGCAGCTAGAAAGAGGCATCCAACCTCACATCCAATGCCTAAACCCAACTTCTTTGTTCGGGTTTCAAACTCAACTCTCTTCAACGGTTGTCACCCAGAATTCAAAATTCTTTTAAATCTATTCAATTTTCTCAATCAGCGTATGTTATAAAGACATGTGTCTTTAATCTTTCGATGTGACGTCATCTTCCTTATTATAGCATCATACAATCATAAACTTGTATTTCTTACGCAGATGACAAACACTTGATTTTGTTTATGTTCAATATCCAATCTAGAACAATTTGGACATAACCTATTCAGCACAAGCGCAAACCTATGATCTTTTGCGACTAAGTACACTTACACTCAGTGGGCGAATGGGCTATATATGAACACTTACATTCAAATATTTTAGCTAACAATTTTACCAAACAAAATAATTTTTAACCAAAAAAAGATAATCAATATAATTAATTATCATCCAAATTATTAAGTCATATTTATAATCAAAATTAATACGTTTTTGCCGTTATACAGAAGTATCCACTACAATGTGTGTTTATTTGAAATTATTTTCCGCTTATTTTCGCCGCAATCTTGTTGCATTTTTATGGGAAAAGGTTCGTGTATTTGCGGCAAATCTTGCGTAATTTTGTTGCTGTTTTTAAACAAAATGTAAACTATATAGGTTAATTTTCTTTTTTTTTTTTCTTTAAGAGCCGATGAACAAAATGCTAAATTTAGGCTAAATTTAGCCGCAACAATTTTTTAAAAACCATTGCATTATGTTTTTCCTGAGTTTCGTAGTCCAAAGATAGTGGTTTGTGTTGTAAACATGTGCGTGTTTATATATAAAAAAAATCAAAAGATTATTTTTAAAGATCGACAGCAGAACAAACTTATTGAGAAATTTAATCAACTTAACTGTTAGATTTTCTAAACTGCGTTTACATTCATTTATGCATTCATGTAATCTTACCGCTGACTTATTGAATAGAAACCTGTACGGAGACACAGAGTCACGTACGCACTCACGATTACTAGGAGGATCTTTGACGAATGAAACATTTTGATGGGCATGACGTTTTTAGCTTAGAGCAGTTTTTTTCTCCAACGTTTACAATGGGTTCTTATTTAGCTACATTTTTATAAACTGTTCTCTCGAAAAGTTTCTTCAGCGAAATATATTTTTTGGCTTTCAAACAGTGACATACAAAGCGTAAAAATTCTTAACAAAAATCAATCTGCCAGAATTGAATCCATAGAAAAATCGACCGCTGGGCAAAAATGGCAGAGTCTCAGGAGACAGGGAAGATATCTTGGAATTCAGATCGGCTGAGTCACTGTGTTTTTTTGTTTTTTTTTTTTTGTTTATTTGTTTGCTTATTTGCTTATTTGTTTGTTGTTCTTTTGATTGGTTGCTACCATATTGATTGGAAACATGGTGGATTTTTTGGTATTGGAAAGAGGAAACAAGTACCAGAGATTTCCCCTTGGAAGTTGACAGCTTAATTTCGTTTTGGAGGCGTCTATGACAGAGCAATATTCGGAAAATAATGAAGTTTGTTGTTGACGCATGTGTTCCCGATCGATATCGTCTTTCTGAATTCAAATTACGAAAACGGATGTGTGATCGTAGATGACACTTTAAATCTGGCATGTATTCTGCTCACAAATAACACACACACACACACACACACACACACACACACACACACACACACACACACACAGAGCACGCACACACACGTATATATATATATATATATACTAGCATATTACAAGTAAAAAAATACGGTATTAAGTTTGCTTCGGCATTTCACTACAAGATCGTGATCTTTGAAGGTTCTCTAGGAGATTAAAGTGTTGCTCCTCAACCTGTGCCGAGAATCTGTGGCAAGTGTCTGTGCATATAGGAAAACTTTCTCCTCTAAAAGATAGATAGATAGATATATAGATAGATATGTGTGTATAAGATTAAAATGTTGCTTCAATATTTGTGTGCAAGATCAGTGCATATTGCGAGAAATCTTTTTCTCATTCACTCACTCACTCATTCACTCACTCACTCTTTTTTCTTTTTCTCTCTCAACTCTCACTCTCTCACACACACATACAGTTACATGTATACACATACGAGCGAGGGATTTTTTTCTTAGAAAAAAGCATTTTTTTCAAATTTTTTTCATATATCCCAAATTAACATTGTTTGGAACTGGATTATAGTGAAACTAATTTTAATCTCGCAAAATAACTGTACATTGCACAATGTATTGTAGGCTTGATCAGAGTGTAGTCATCGAGTTTTTGGTGGCTGAGAAGGGAAAGCCATGTGAAATTTAGAGAAGAATGGGTGGTGTGTGCAAAGAAGCAAGTTTTAGTTGCAAAACATTTTCAAATGGGTAAAACGTTGCGTGCCTTTAAAGGTTTAACGTAACAGTGCTGCTAATAGTGAAGACATTGTAACAATCAAGATGTCTGTGGAAATTCTGCGAAGTTGTTTGAGATTAAAAGGTCAAGCTTATTGACTGTTGATGCTGGGATGCATACTGGGATGTGACCAATCCCTTCTAGGTAACCATAATGTGAATGTCTGACGTTGAAAAACCAACTACTTCCAAGGAATACAATATCATTGAGGAAACCTCAAAGCATATATGCATGATTTGTCTTATATATATATCCTCATAATCATCATCATGTCGTGCTGCCAGCACGGATATCCCTGACCCTCTCTCGCCACTTCTCCCTATCATTCATCGCCTCCGGCAGGTCTTCTGGGTTATATCCTGTGTCCTCACATAGCTGCTGTATGTAAGTTCGGGCTGGTCGTCCTGCCTTTGCTTGGCCATATGTGGGGGTCCATAGGAGTACGTCACTTGCTTCTCCAGCAGTGTCCGGCGTGTCTGGCTCGTCTAACCTGTATAGTTTTCGTGATGGGAGGCAAGTGGCCGTACAGTTGGCGTCGACACATGAGACTTTTAGTAACAATAATAGTATAGTGGGTATCATATATATATATATATATATATATATATATGTGTGAAAAGGATACCCACTATACTATTATTGTTACTAAAAGTCTCATGTGTCGAATTTGACACAATCGCCAGACAGAAGGTACTATTCTACGAAAAGATTGGCCATTACGCAAACGTGTTGATGTATTACACTGAAAATATAAAAATGTTTACATGTTAGACTCATGCTAACAGTGGAATGACACTTACAGATAGTTTTTGATTTGAAATTATTTATTAATTTCATCGCCAATGTTTGTTTTTTGCTTTGACGCTGTCTGAGCCCTAACATGATGAATTTAACTAAATCTCTCAAAATATCACGTGACTGTTTTAGCCAAACAACATGTACCACTGTATTTCTCATGTTACCTAGGCTTGCATTATCAGTGATTAGCTTTTGACAACTGTCATTCAAGGGTGCTGTAGCAGTGTTCCAATGCTGTTGATGAGGGTCATTCCCTAAAAGTAATATGAATAAAATATATATATATATATATGTATATCGTGTCAATGTTGACAATAACTTCAGATTTTAAAAAAATGTTTATACACATACACACACACACACACACACACACATATATATATATATATAAGGTGAATGCATTTTTGGTTTTAAAAACGTACAAAGAAGATTATTTAGTGTTTTAAATAATTTTTATCGTGTTTACAAACACAAGAATATACACCTTAATTGAATACATTTTCAGAATGGTACACTTTGTTTTATAGAATTTATGCAAGGTTCATTATTTCAGATTTATTAAAGAACGATGTGAACTGAAAATGATAGTAAATCTGATAATTCTTTTAAATTTTTCTTAGTTATTTTAAACAAACACACACACACACACACACACACACACACACACACACACACACACACACACACACACACACACACAGCAATATTTTTTTCGGCTTTTATCTTTTTTATTTATGTATTTATTTTCTTGTGAGCAATATTTGTGGATCTCTCATTCCATTTTGCAAAAAGCTATTTAATGCTGCGTTCACTGGCAGTCAAAATAAACTTTTGATAGCATGATGACCGTCTTTTCAGTTTTCTTTCAATTTATATTACATATATATTTGCTCTAAAGGAGATTTTTATAAATATATTTCTATATTTATGTATTAATAGCCATACATCGAGCACTCCTTTAGAATTATATGAAACTTCTCATATATTCTACACCTGAATAAATTCAAACACATCGTCTCTGAACAATTATATATATATATATATATATATATATATATATATATATATACAGGCGCATGAATTTTGGCTTGTAGACATTGATTTATCGTAAATCTCCGTTCACTGGATCATAAACACAGTGGGGTTTATTTTGCCTTCAAGACACAAAATCAATTTGATAAAAACCTTAGTCTACCGTGCCTTGATGATCTGCTCCAAACCTAAGCTTGCCGATGAACTAGATTTTATAAAGAAAACTTCGTTGAAAAATGGATACCCTGAGGATGTAATCACCAGCATAATTAAATATAAATGTCTGCAATCCTTTACCAAACCAAAATATGGACTAGAGAGGTACCCGGTATATCTAAAATTACCGTGGCTCGGCAATGCCTAAATGTAGCTATTAGAACAAATTAAAAGCTCCGTTCACCGTTATTTCAATTCGGTTGAATTAAGAGTCTTTCTCAACTCTAACGTGTTGTTTCCACCTAATCTCGAAGATTGGGTGACCGTCCTCCAAAAAAATTCTTTTTTTTACCGGTTTACATGCAAATGCGATATTTGATACATAGGCCAAACTAATCAACGTTTAGAGATTAGAATAAACCAACATATTCCCTCAAGTATCCGAACACATACTTTTGACTACACTTTGACGTTAAGCAGTTATAATTCAGCTTCTGCCAATGACCACCATCTATGGGTCAGTCAGACCTGCGCATGCGTATACACTCTCACCATATTTACAATCTTGGAGACATCAACAAATGAACAGCAGCTATCCATTCTGGAAGCAATATAAAAAAATACAAACCGGAATTATGTATCCGAAAGCAATTCTATACTCTATTACTTTTTGATAACCTTCTCGGATCATCATAAATCAACTCTGCTGGCTTACAGTATATATTTTTCTTTTCTTTTCCAATATGTTTTTCTTTCATCCCTCCTGGATTTTCCTTTGGTTCCAACACTATGCTTACTCCCTCTGGTACAAAATCGATTGTCACTGACGATTCTTTGGAGAGAAGTGACCGAATGAAAGGGTCTAAATTTTTAAGTATTTAAATTCGTTTTTATGATTTTAAAACGTTCTTAATACCATGCACCCGCTTTTTATAGAATTATGTAAATTCTGTACGTACCTAAATATCTTCATATACACACACATATATATATATATATATATATATATATATATATATATATATACACTTTCTTTAAGAAAAAACAACGAAACCGGTCACATGGGATTATAAATTTATTTCTATCCTGTCCCAACTCCGGTTTAACTGGACCAAGAATACTATATATATATATATATATAATTTGTAGGGCAAGGTATTCGTTCCACACGCCAATTAATAAGTGAAGTCATATTATAGTATGTTAATGATTTATATCAAGAATTGTTATATAAGAAGCTCTAGTCCGATAGTTGTAGTTACAATACCAATGGAACTAAATTGATCCAAATCATTCTTTACTTGGATCCATGTAATTGGTAGCACATAAAAAGCCTGACTAGGACATTAAATTACCTAGCAATGGTTATCATGCCTTAAAAATAACAAAACAACTTACCTTTTATTTCCTTAAAAATAACAAAACAACTTACCTTTTATTTTGACTGAACACAAAACAGTCATTGTCATTATACTTAAGTAAAAATAGTATCATGAAATTAACTGTTTTCTAAACTTTTAACTTTATTCGTCACAATTTTATCTTGAGAATTTTTCTTGTGTCTGTCTTGTGATTCCTTATATAAGTAAACATCTTTCAAAGATAATTGCACAAAATACAATCTTCATGAGCGCAGTAAAAATTGTAAATAACAAAAAATCGCACCATATATCTTCTAATATTTTGACTCTATGTACGACATATTTCGGCATAGTTTGGTATTAACAGGCACTTGTAAGTCCTTAAAGACTCCAAGATGAGAGAAGAAAAAAATGGAAAGAAAAAAATAAGAAAAAATGCAATTTTCAAGCATTGGGATCAAAGATAGCTCAGCTAGTGGGTGTCATGTTCGCCTCGGGTAAGGTACTTCAAGACAAGACAACAAGAAAATGGCTTCAGGAAAAGATAGAAGGAGGTCTTTGAAGAGAAAGATGCCATTTGCTGTTCCATATGAAAAGTTAAGCGAAACTACGTGTTTTCTTCTTTAGAATACAAAAGAATGACTGATAGAAGCTTATTTTCCAATGACAGATTATATATATATATATATATATATATATATATATATATATATATATATATATATATATATATACGACCGTGCGCATGCACGTGTGTGTGTGTGTGTGTGTGTGTGAATGTGCGGGAACATATAGATATATATAAGTAAATATAAATGAAAGTAAAAGCAAAATAATATTTTTTTAGATTTCGAGTGAGACATTTTCTATGAATCTGTGTATGCCAGTGGGAATCTTTACAAGTAGGTAAATTTATATATAAATGCACAAAAACTGCATTATCATGTAAACAGTAAACAGACATCCGTGAGGTTTTCTTGCATTATTTAATGGCATATCAACCTGGGTGGGTCATTTAATGCTAAAACCACCCTTATAGAAGAACAGAAGTGTTACTATCTAATCCATAACACGAGCGTTAAAAAAAATACATACTTTTCCTGAGGTGAGGAAAAGAAAAGTAGAGTCAACAATCTTAGTACATGAATAGTGTGACATTTTTTTTAACCTGACAGGAAAAACAAATGGTCAGGTTTTTATATGATAAAGGGGGGAAATTTGGGTTAGGGAAATAGGGTATCTGGATTTTTATTGTGGAAAGTATCTAAATTTTCATTAGAAATTTCTCATCATTTCTTTGTCGGAAGATGCAGATCTAATATTAAAAAAATAAAGGGTCTGCTGAAATAAACATTATCACAAATAAGAATGATTCTTTAAAGATTTTTCGTTTATATGGAATTATTTGCTCAGTATTTTAATTTATTATTATTCTCTTTTGAGCTCTCTATTGAATTTTGACTTGCATGGATATTGAAAAAGGAAATCCTAAAATATAATCATTCCCATCATCTGTTGATTTGGCTTTGGAATATATATATATATATATATATATATATATATATATATATATATATATATATATATATATATATATATATATATTGTAACTGAATAGTTAGTTGGTAACATTATTTTAAACGAGATACAGCTATTTTTAACACAGTAAAAATGTTTTCAAATTTTGTTATAAAACCCTAATAATTCTATTAATTATTAATCATTTGTTTGTAAACAGTTAAATGTTTTCAAGTATGCTAACATTAATTAATTATTTCCTCAGAGTTGAATGATTTCAAGTATTATTATCTAACACTAGTTATTCTAATAGTATTACTAAACCTAATAATTCTTTTTGATATTTATCTCTGGTGTGCACGTAGATTGTTTTAAGTATTGCTATCTAACATGAAGAATTCTGTCTAAGATTTAATCATTTGTTTCACATAGTTTAGTGATTTCAATTATTGTCATTTAATATTTGCAATTCTGTTGATGAAGTATTCTTGTCTATTGCAAACAATCTGCACACAGTTGTATGGTTTCAAATAACGAATAATTTGACTCTGGTAAAGACATTCTGAATGGTGATATTAGCCGGGTATTGTATCTATTAAAATGTTGTTGTTTTTTAACTTGAAATTGGTCTGTCAACCACTTTTTGGAAAGTTTAGTAAATAATTGAACAGTTGTATTTGATTTGTAAATGGAACCTTCACTGGTCCTATCATTTCACGTCAGAGAAATGGTTATGAAGTGGTCTTTGGTATTTCCTAAATGTTCATGACACTTTTCTCCTTGAAGAAGATTGAAAAATGATGAGGAAAAAATACACATGAGTCAAATTATCCATAAAAATCATTGTGTTAGAATATAGGAAAAAAATTATGATTACCTGTCAGATTATGAACGGCAATCGTGTTTCTTAAACCAATATCTCTACTGAGGGGTCGATCCATATGCAACGAACGTCCTAGTTATGACATTAGGCTGCATCTAATGCCTTGGAGCTTTAGGGAATGTGGAGAACCTCTTCATTACTATTACTCTGGTTCACTCTGACCTGGATTGGTCCCATATTCGGGTCGAATCGAACAGTTTAATAATTTTCTAAGGATTATTATAATTACTGACATGAAACCATACAAATCATTACGTCGAAATACTAAATAGATAAAATTACTAATATTAAATTTGCAATTCTAAAAAACATTTCCTGTATACAACCAAATGATTAATGATGAATATAATTATTGGTGTTTGATCGAAATACTTATAACCATTTAATTATATATGTTGTATATCTGGAATGAAGCGACAATAACACAAGTTTATAAAAATATGAGCTCTCTTCTTTATCTACTACGAAAGACAGAATGTTGCAGGTGAGAGAGAAAGAGAGAGAGAGAGAGAGAGAGAGAGTCGGCCTGCTATGATTGACACCATGTTGAGTGACATATTCAGAGCCTTTTCACGAGTGGCTTAATACAGTGCCAGCTTCTCAACCTGGGGGCCGCCACCCAAGTGAACTAGCTCTCAAAACGGCTGACTGCCGACTCCGACTGACCTTAAGGTCGAAAACGCCCATTATTATATATTTTTCTGACACCCACACATATTTCTTCCGGCGCAATTCACGTGATTCACCCACACAATTTACATAGCATTTCCGCTGTGCGTATCCTATTTTGAAATCCACAACTAACACGGTCAGTCAAAAGACAGTATGTAACATATGCGAACAAATGATTGATGTAGAGTAGAATTATTAGTGTTTATTAGCAATACTTGAAACCATCTAACAGTGTGTAAACAAATGAGTTCTACTAATTTATTCAAAAATAAAGTTACCTACAAACTGTTTGCTCTCACACACACACACACACACACACACACACATACACACACACACACACACACACATATATATATATATATATATATATAATACATAGATATATAAACATTATTTGATTGTAATTCGCCGACAAGTACTGATATGCCGCAAAGCACCAATTAAACAGCCAATCCCGCACTGACGTTAACAAGTAAAGATGTCGACCTGGATATATTTACTTAAAAAAAGGCGATATTTTTTTAGTTTTTGAATTAATGTTTTTATGAGTGGTATGTTTATGAAAAACTTATTCATCTAAATCCTTCAGGTACGTAGAAATACTCGAATAAAAGGTACCAAAAGATAGGTCAAGATTAACAAGCTTGAGTTTACTGGGATATCATTTTCTAATTACTCTAAGGTTTATATTACTCATTCTAATTAAGTCGTTTTACTCAAGATATTACAGATAAATTGTTTTTGAATATCTTTCCCAAAATTTTTAATTGAACTACGCTAAAAATGATGATCAGCTGAAATACACTTCTATGAAATGTAATATTGGTATAATAGTGAGCTAGTATAGCAGACCGTTGTCAGTTCAGATCTCACGAGTTACCCCCTCGTATTTCAGCACTTAATGATTAGAAAGAGCAAGATTACCGTAATTTGCGGCGTACGAGTCGATTTTTAAAGCCTGAAAAAAATCTCTACAAAACTTAAAGTCGACTAATACAACAGGGCTATAATCCAAAACTTTACCGCTGGTTAACCACTCAGTGGTAAAGATTTGTATTCTTAGCCCTACCGTTTACGTTGACCTCTAGTTCTGTGAAAGTTTTTTCACACTTAAAACGTTTACTTATACGCCGAAATTTACAGAATATTTTTGATAAATGTACAGCAGTTTTCCTGTGGTGTAATAGCTTATGTGCTAGACTGCGGTCTCGAAGTTGTGAGTTCGAACTCCAGTTACACAATTTCGTTCACTTTCGTAAGAATACCCTTGGGAAAAGTATGAACCTCCTTATACCTTCCCAGGTGAAATGTTATCAGTGCTGTTGTTCTAAAAAGAGAGCTTCAGCATTAAATAACCCATGAAGGTTGTTATACCATTAAAACAAAGAAACCGTAACCAATAATTGCAAAAGTTCTATCTTTTCATTTAATTTTGTATAATCATTTGTGTCAAGAAGAGGTTTACACTTAAAAACCTTAAATGATAGGCTCTCTCTCTCTCTCTCTCTCTTTCGTTTTTTCACAATTTCTCTATCACTCTCTCTCTCTTTCTCTCTTTCGTTTTCTCTCTCTCTCTCTCTCTCTTTCTTTCCCTCCTCCACTCTCCCTCTCTCACTCTTTCGTTCTCTCTTTCTCTTTTTCTCCCTTTCTCTTTCTCTTTTTCTCCCTTTCTCTTTCTCTCTCTCTCTCTCTCTCTCTCTCTCACACACATTTTCTCTTTTTCTCTCTTTCTCGATTTCTTTCTTTTTATCTCTCTCTCGCTGGGGCTGTTGAATACACCGACTGCACCTCCGCAGAGGAGTAAGACTTCCCCAATGAGTGTCCTAGTTATGACTCTAAACAATCTGATGATTAGGCTGCTGTCTTGGAGCTTTGCGGAATAGGATGTAACCTTATTGTCATCGCTCCCAGGTCCACTCTGGTGGTAGCACCTTATAAGGTCTCATTTATGGATCAAATAGAACTAAACTGCGTACTTATGCTAAACTGATTTGTTTGAAAAAAAATTGTTTTTGTATGCTAAACTGAATGGTTTGAAATGGAACTATTTTTGACATTGAAACTGTATTCACGCAAATATTAATTATTCAACTGTGGGTAAAAAAGTCTATACTTATACTAAACTGAATTGTTTTAATTAGAACTGTTTGACTAAACTGAATAGCCTGAAATAGATATATTTTGACAATTAAACTGTGTACTCATGCTAAACTGAATTGTTATAAATAGAACTGGTTATTTGTATAAAAACAGATTTGTCATAGAATAACCTACAAAGATTGATATGGCATAAAACCGAATGAACCAACCAATTCTCTCTCTCTCTCTCTTTCTCTCTCTCTCTCTCTCTCTCTCTGTATATATATATATATATATATATATATATATATATATATATATATATATATATATTTGATAAGTGAATATAAGAGAACTGCATCAAAAATTGTTCGATGCTACGATGACTGAGCAGGTATATTCAAATTAAGATTTATATTATTTGAAGTTTCTTTGGATTCATGCACTGATCAGATTGATATATAAGAAAATATCCCTAATCATCTGTATTTATGGTATTAAGTGTTTGTCACGTGGTAAGATATTTGTTCAAATAATTTCAACACAAAAATTACTGAAATTACAGAAATTAGAGCAGTTTAAGTAAAGTTGTCTCCCTTTAGTCGAGGGCGACCAGAAGACTCCCTTTTCAATAGCTACTATACCGAGGTATAGGGGAGGGTGCTACTCCTTTCCCTGGATTGCTCCACTTTATCCTCGATACGGAACCTTATATTGCTGAGTGTTAAGCTAGGAGATATCAAGTACCATTTTTAAAGTCTTTGGTATGACGCGACCTGGGATTGAATCCAGGTCTCCCGGATCATTGGCGAACACTCTTCCCACTAGGCCAATGAGCCGGTTATAAATGATGGAATAAGTCAGATGGTAAATGAGACAGGATATCTTTATTTAATATGTATACACGTAGATATCAGTTCACTATTTTATTTTATTTTATCTTATTATTTTTTAGCGATAAACTTTGGGCATATTCCTGTTGATTCATTTTTTGTTCTAGAAAAATATATGAAAATATACAAATAGGAAAAAATGCTTGGTCTTCATATGATAATTATATTTGTAGCATGAATAATTTGCCAATGTTTAACATTTCAGTTTTTAAATGTGAAAATGTCAAACCTTCATAAGGTCGTATGAATTTTAATATTTAACACATCATGTTTAATATCAAAATCACCTTGCGTCTTTTCATTTCCGTACATTAACATTTTCCCCATATATATATATATATATATATATATATATATATTGTCATCCACAGAAAGACTGTTTCGTTGTATTAAAACTCTTCAGTGTAGCTAGACCTGCAAAATGCTTCAAGTTGGGATCAAAATCTGGCTGACTTTACGCCATTTGCAGCGTAATTAATTTTTTTCTTACGTACAACTATTTATATATACGTTATCGGCTACCTGGTGTCCTCATTTTGTGAGAAGAGATTTTTACGCTAAATATATGCACCGGCAGAGTGATTTCCCGATCTTACAAATGCCGCTGTACAGGCGGTATTTTCAGTGAATAAGTGAAAGTTCTTTATTTGAGCAGCATTAGCACACTATCTTAGTTTTCATCATAGCGTAGAATGGAGAACAATTTTGGAGATTAAAACTCATTTTTAAAAATGAAGAATCTATCATTGAAATGTAACAGTTAATTTCACCACCAGATCTATTTCTTTTTTTCATTAATTACTCTTGGAACACTAAAAACTCAAGTCTTTAAATACAACCAACACAAAACTTTATTCGTGATAATATTACAGAAATAACAGAGTCAATGACAATGTGAGTACTGCCGAATTTCAGTGTGGGGTTTCAGGAGAATATAAAATCTCTTGAAAAAACGTCTTGACAATATCATTTTTAAAAGAACTGATGACTCAAAAAACAAAAGGAAAAATGTTGTTTGCTCATTATAGAATAAAGTTTTGAATTGGATATTTCTTGCCTTTTTTTTAAATCCATTTTTTAAGCTCGAGAGATGATGTTGCCAGTCTCACGACGACTTCAAGTAAAGGCATAGTTAGCACCTGAAATCTTTGACGGAAAGCAGATCATAATATAACAGTTACACGAGGAAGTAATTTATAAAAGGATATGTTAGCCATATCCGATGATTAGCAATTATAACAATTTCTGGTCATAAATTATTATTACTCATTGATCGGATAAGACAAAATTGACCTCTATAGATCAATCTAAAAGTGATAACTTTTATTAAAACACAGTAAAAATACAATTTGAAAAGGAAAATGGATCAGAAACAATAATTTTGATAATATTCGAACACTACAACTTAGTCACTTTGTTAAAAATAGTACCGAGAATACACCTTTGTGGGGAGGTCTTACCCCTCTTAAGAGAATAGAAACAGCATATTCTAAGCTTCCCTATGGAAATTGACAATTTACTCAGTTTTATGGTTTCAAGCACCAAATAATAATGATAATAATAATTTGTGTCAAGAAAGGAAGGAGAAAGAGAACACGTCAACATTGAAAATTGCGTAGCACAAGCAGTCGAAATATAGAAATTGAAAATCCAGGTAAGAAACTGCAAAGAAAAATTCTCAATTTATCTTTGTTGATGTTATATAACCATGAAGTCAGAAGGAATGCTCATTTTCTTTACAAAATTATACATGTTTCTTTATTTCTCGAAAGGGTTCAAACTTGGCGCGTGAAAGGAAGAGATAGGGAGAAGGAGACCGACGGATGACTTAGACACAGACTGGCGGACTCGAAGGATTTCTATATTGATCTTTTCTTAACCCACATTGTGATTCCATATTCAAGCCCTTACGAAGCTGCTTCTTTGTCGGAAGGTTCTCGAATAGTTTTCGCTGTAGGCCACTGCCTACCTCATCTGGAACCCGTTTACGCTCTCCGGAATTCTTGTCTGCCTAAACGCAACTCTAAGACTGACTGATCGTGAGCCTGACCGTGGGACTGAGCACTCTTCTGTGTGTATCCGTGTATATATAATTTCATAAGCCCCACTCATTCTTCCAGTCGTCAACCAACTGCTTACATCCTCGTATTGCTTGTTTTTCGCTAATCGCTTTGTTTACAGAGGTGCTTCCTGTGTAGAGAAATACCCGATTGACAGTTCTGTCAAAAGTCAATATGCAACCGATATGCTGACATTTTTGCTCATTTATAAATATTTCCAAAAAAAAAAAAAAATCATTGCCGTATTATTGAAGTAAAATTTACTATGTTTTTCATTTTTTTTTTAAAGAAAATTTGATAATTAAAAAACTGAAGAGTAAAAATTTTTGGTAGTAGTACTTTCTTCATCAGTCACGTAACTTGAACGTTTTTACAGAAAGCTGTTAACCAAAAAATAATAGTGATAGTACAGAAAAAAGTTGGAAATATAACACTGTAATGCTGCGTAAAAACCGGGTTTTGTGGAATATCCCAAAATGGCTCGTCTTGAAACAACCAAACACCAGAATCAGTCATAAACCAAACTATGCACAAAACAGCAGTAAGTGACGAATTAAAATTAAAACCCCAACAGGTTTAAAAAGGTGACCATTGGACTTTTTCTAAGTTTAAAATATAAAGTTTGAAACCTGAATGTTTTTCTTGTGGTCTGCTTAATTGTCTTCTTTTTTTTTTTTAAGAGTAACAGGTCATATCTGTAGCAGGAATTAATTTCAGCAGTGGCAGCATAAGTACAGTTAGAGAAACAACAAAAACAAGGAAGCAGAAATAGGAAGAAAAAAACTACGGATATTCCAAGCAATAAACTGGAAATATTACACGCCAGAAAACATGCACATGGCGACGAAGGGAAAATTTCAATAGGAAAACTGAATTTCTTCTAATAGTTGTACAAAACAACGCCATTCGATTGAAATATTGTAAAGCGAAAATAAATCAGATCACAAACAAATGTAAGCTATACAGAGAAAGAGAGGAAATGATTAATCCCATACTAACTGGATACGGCAAATCAGCACAGAATGAATACAATTCTAGATATGACTGGGTAGGAAAGGTGGACCTCTGGGAATTTTGCAAAAGATAGAAATATGACCATTCTACCAAGTGATATATACACAAACCAAAATCCGTCAAAGAAATTAAACATATAAAATCATCGGAGATTTTAAGATACCAACGGATTGTTATAAAATAGCCGAGGGATTTCGGTTCATGCCTTTGAGTTTAGTTAGGCTGAGAACCTTTCGTCTCAGCATATGGGTTAGTTAGAGGCAATTGAGGCAGGTGTTAACGCGGGTGCGCGAGAGCGGATGGAGGTGTCACTCAGATGTCATAACAGTCCGAGACGAAACTGGGTGACAAGGTGCGGGTGACGTCACGCACCGGAAGCACGTGAGAATTTGAAGAAAATAAGAGTCGAGTACTCGAAGCCAAACGAGAAGGATCGATTTTTGGAGCTCGCAGGCGCGAGGCGAATGTGCACCCTATGAGGGCCGCTCGAGTTGGGGGCCAAATGAAAAAGACAGCATAGAAGATTGTGTCTCTCCTCCTTACGTCGAAACCTTTAACTCAAAGTTAATAAAAAGGTTTCGTACCTGAACAAGAAGTCGTTACGTGTTTTCGAATTCCGAGATTCCTATGTTCTTTATATATTCTATAGTAATGAACATTATATGTCCATTTCGCACATAGTGTTAATTGCGAATATGGTACAGGATTATCTAATCCCAGCCAGACAACTAGAATTAGCAACAAATAACAAAAAAGTAAAGAAAAATGAGAGATTGTCGTCTATTAGATTTTACTTTCCCAGTAGATTATAGAGAGAAAACAAAAGAAAGAAACCGCGAAAAAAGAGGATGACTCTGTCAGTAATAGTAGTTAGTACGTTTGAAACGTTCCTCATCGGATTGAAAAGGGTATTGGAACCGTTGGAAATCAGGTGAAGATTCGAGACGATACAGACTACAGCATTATTGAGATCGGCCCAAATACTCAGAAGAACCCCAGAGATCTGAGGAGACATACACTCACTCTAACTCTATTGAAAGATCACAAACTAATGCTGATGTGAAAAAACTCGCAGGGAGTAAAATGATAATTCAATCAAAACTTTAGCTTTAAGTAACACAAATAATTTACTTACTGTTAAAGGGTTTAAAGTATTCACATCTAATATTAAGAAATCTTATCTATCTTATAATAATAATGATAATAATTCAAGCACGGGGTTACGGTTTTACCTATCCTTATCTAATGCTGATAATTTTCCAACAAATCTATTTGTCTCCGAATTTTGACCAATATTACCCCTCCAAGTGTAATGGCAATGAATGTGTGGCTTCGCACATCCCAGATCTCCAAAATTGAAGCTTCACCACGGGATGTAATTTCGTGTCATATCAAAGACATCTCTATTTGAGATGAGTTTTATCCTTTTCAAAGCATGCAGTCAGTAAATTCTTGGCTACGATGACGGATTAGATTGGATAATGGAAAGTTTTAATGATTTCGCGATAAAAATCTTGTTTAGCCGATATTTTTCTTTTCTTTTCTTTTTTAATAGACTACATCATTACATGCTGTTTAATATAAACGTTTCCCAGTCTTTGTCTTATGGCATATCAACCACTGTGGGTCATTTAATGCCAAAGTCACAGAATCACAGATGGGGTACTATTAACCAATTGCTGGTGTGATATTAGGGTTTATACTAGTGGCGAAGATTAAATTGGGAAGTAGGGCATACTAGAAAAAAGTAAGGTATGCAGTGCATGTGTTGTACACATAGACCCTTTGCGTTTGGTTCATACATTTCCCAAGGAAATAGTCAGCGCTGAAGTAATTGCGCGACTGGAGTTCGAACAAAGTTTTGAAGTCAAGCGAGTTAGTTATTATGCCACGCTGACTTCTCACGTTCAGTCTAAAGGTACAGAAATATTTGCCCAGTTCGCATGTACAATGAAGGAACTATTCTGTCTGGAAGTGTATCATTCTTCAATAGTTTCATCCACATGATCTGATGGTCAATTAAGGATTTTACTTGGATCTCCGAGGGTGTTTTAGAAAGGCAAGGAGGAAGAAAATGCCTGTGGCAAGGACAAACGAAATCAGGATGCTGTCCAACAAGAAGGCACCTGTAAACACGCTCCACTATATCCGTAAAATTTTTGGCGAAGTACGAGTTAAATCACCTCGCAGCAAGTCTTACGCTCCAAACTCTATTCTTGAGAAGTTTTCTTTCTTTCTTTCTTTCTTTTCAATTCTTGAAACCAGTCTGAGGTCGCCTATTTCAAATGACAGAAAAGAAAAGAGAAAGATATCAAATACGTGACGAGGCTTGTACGATAAATGTTTCAAAACGATTTACAGCATTCACTGAAAAGAAATATGGTGGATATCGTATAGCAACTGTGGCAGCTATTATGTTTTGTCTGATTTTTTTTATTTGCTTAATGGCATCATCATCGCATGCCGATAGCTCAGATTCTTTTAACTTTCTCTCTCTCTCTCTCTCTCTCACACACACACACTCTATCCATTCATATTTCATATTGGCCATCGCTCAAGACGGCACCTAGTGTCAGCACAGAGAAGATGACTGTAAATTTTGTTGGTCAGACAACATTGGTGTGCTCATATCTATGAGTCCGAAAGCTATTCATGAGTTAGTTCCCTTTTCTTCAACACTTTCCAAAATATCCTACTCGCTTTTCTTCGGTGGTTTGTGAGATAAGAGTTAAATGACCATACAGCTGTTGATTTTTGAGGTGCTGCTTCCGGGACTAGTTCAAAACAACACGTAGCACACTTGCGCAGCTCCCATCTACCCCGACCGGCGTTTTCGTTAGAGTGTTCGTGGTGTCCAGTAGTATTGAAACAGCTACTACTTTGAAGAATTTATGTTTTCTTTAATTAGAGATTTACGATTACAAAAAGGTCTTTAGCCTATCAACAGCAGTTCATGTTTTACTCGTGCTTATGTTGATATCACTTTATGTAAATGAAATATTACGACCATGGTATACGAACTGGTTCACTGTTTTAAAACTTGCCCTTTAATGAGAATATGGCGCCATCATGATTAAAGCACGACTTCTGTATTATTTGAGTTCATGTATAGTCGATTTAGACCAAATAGGTACGGTTTTATCGTCACCTTTATATTCTACGGGCTTCTTCACTCTCTGGCAAGTTTATAACTATTTTGCTCCTTGCGTATTTTACCAACCAATGTTGTGTTTTTTCACTGAAGTTTGAATTTCAACAAGTCTCTTCAGGTCTCCATGGATCGTTTAAGTATTAAAGTCAATCTTAACAATGAGGCAGTCTAAATGGTTTTGATTCTTCCACTGATATCCAGTCCTTCAAGTCTATTTTCCAACCTTTGGGGCATTGTTGTTGTAAATTCATTCGGCTTTTTTGTTATGATCCCTCCCTTCCCAAATTTTGCTTCAAAATCTCTTTGCCTCCCTCGTATCCGGTTCTTGGTATGTCTTCGTCCATTCTCCTTCTACTTGTTGGTAGAATTTTCTTTCGTTGTTTTGGAATTTCCTGTTTTATCTGTTCAGTTGGTTCTGTCTCAGTACCTTGTTAGTCTTCCCTCATTGGCGAGTACCTTCTGATTTATTTCTTTGAATTGTATATTTTGTTGCTTTTCTCTGCTTGTCCGAACATAAAGTAAGGAAAGTTGGTGACATTCATCGAGGTTGACTCGAAGTCTCCCTTTTCAATAACTACCACACCGAGGTGTAGGGGAGGGTACTACTCTATTCTTTGTATTGCTCAACTTTACCCTTGATCCTTAGCAGAGTGTTAGGGCAGCATCAAGTACCACTTTTTTTTGGTTTTTGGTATGACTCGACCTGGGACCATAATCTCATGTTTTTTTTCCGCTGTTTTAGCATTTTTTCTTGTTTGTTTAGCTTTCCTACATGTGTTTTCGTACTAATTTCCTATCCAGTGTTTGATTCTTCTTCATGTTCTTCCAGGGAACTTCAATTTTTCTACAAACTATTTTCGCTCCCGCATACTTGAAATGATTTAATTCCGTGATGTTGTCTGAAGGGATGTTTGTTAATAAGATGTCTATTTTCTCAGTTTCTCTCTTGATATTTTCCAGTCCTTATTCTTGAGAGAAGGCGATGAGGGTTTTTTCCGACATAATTCTTTTCATAATCTCTTCATTTGTTTTTTCTTCTTGCGTTAGTATTTGTGTTGTGTTTGGTTTTGTGGTATTTCGTTCATTATAACTTAATGTTTCCTTTTGGTTAGAAGTTTATGGCATTTCAGTATTCGGTCTCAGTTATTGTATCAGGGGCTTGTTGATATGTTTCCTATGTATATTTGTTGGTGTAGTTCCAATATTTCAAGGTTAGAGAACCAGCCTTTCTTTATTATTGTTCCAATCTGGTCAACGAGTCTCTGGTTTGTTGTCTTAAATCTAGCGAAATCTGCTCAAATCTCAAAAATTCTTTCCCTTTACCCTCTTTATGTAGTGTTTCTTTTAAAATAACAAGTTTATTATCTTCCCTAGTCCATTTTCTGTTGTAGGCTCTGATTTGAATGATTATTATTGTTGTTATTATTATTAGCAATATTTTTGTCATGATATATATGTCATCATATCATATATCATATATTATTATTTGTTATTGCATAATATATTACCTGTTTTTTCGACAAGCATTCATCGCTATGTGAACAATTTTCCTTATATCAAAGTCCTGATAATGGTTATTGAAACCAAAACGTTTAACGACGACTTTACAGCACAATAAATTCACCTATTTGGATTATTCTGTTTTTCTGCTTTCTTCATATTACTAAACTGTATCGTATATCATTATCTCATATATATATATATATATATATACGTATGTGTGTGTGCAAATGTTACATTCTTTCGTTCGTTTGAAAGTAATTCATTTGCCTAATGAGTAGTGTTCGCCAAAGGTCCGGGAGACTGTGGTTCAATCCCAGGTCGAGTCATACCAAAGACTCAAAAAATGATTCTTGATGCCGCCTTAATACTCAGTATCATAAGATAAGGGTAAAGTGGGGCTATCCAGCGAATGGAGTAGTGCCCTCCCTTACACCTTTCTGTAGTAGCTATTGAAAAAGGAGTCTTTGAGTCACCATCAATTATGGACACAAACTTACTTATATATTACATTATTATATTACAACTTATTCGATTTTATTTATTATTATTATTATTTGATATAATTTTAATATTATAAACGAATCTTAAACAAACCCGTCTTATTAAGGTGTAACAATTTCAATAATTCTTTTAAAATTATTAATTGCTGGTTGGAGAGGTTTAGTGCAATATTTTGCAATTACCGACATGCGATGATTCATTTTAAGAGACATTATCTTTTTTCTACAGACTGTTTTCGATGAGCGTTTGTACGTTTGGATGGATTACAACATAATAAATTTAATTCTAGGAGAAGCTTGGTTTTAATAATTGGGATTGCTGTTCTGTTTAAGGTTTTAATGAATTCACATAAAGAATTCTTCCTTGTTTAAAGATGGATAAGGTTTTGTGTTATATACTCACATATGCAGATTCACATCTACATACATGCACATATATATGTAGAATAATTCATAACGACACTATGATAAAGACAGACACAATGATAAAGACGCAGGAAGACTTCTTTAACAAAATATTTACCTCTCACTTTATTGCAAGGGTTCGAAAAGGGTTACGCAAGGTTTGCGTGTGAGAGGGAACTGGAGACCGAACAGAAACTGCAATATTTTGACCCCCACTCTTATGGCCGTCAACGTTGTGTCTTTCTCGTTCTCCTGATGCTCAACCGGAGGCCCTGGGGTCCACTCTGCTGGGTGCTGGCTTTCTTTACTGCATCTTATCAGAAACTTCTCCGGTCCCCAAACTCCATCGGGGTTCCCGAGGGCCCCCTCGGCCGGGTGTGGCTTTCCCTACCACATCTCGTCTATAACTCCGTCTCCAACTGTCTGGAACTCTACTCAACTCAACCGCTGTCTTGACTGCATTATATAATAGTTCAACGCTCACTCGATCACCCACTCGATCGCCCACTCGATCTTTGAAATCGCATGTTTGATCGTCATCAAGCGGAAATAACTGTCATGCAGTTCACAGGTCACTCTCTTCCGGTGCATCAGTCTCTGAGTGTACCATGGGAATTTTTTAGCATCTGCCAATTTCCGCCCACGCGATTTCCTCTCATAACTGCCATTAGAATGTGTCACCTCCTTCCGGTGCATCACCTTGGAATGGCATTTTTGGCCGGGTCAAAAGGTCAAAATATAACATTTGGACTCTGAAAAAAAAATTGCAAGTCGATGCAACTTCACTATCAAACACAAGGAGGACTTGCCTTCTTATTCAAAACGTTTCAGCATGAAGTCTAATCAAATTTATCAAGACTGAAGCTAAACCGATCACTGAGGGTAAAATAGTGTTTTTCAGACTTTTGTCTAGCCTTCGTCAAGGTGATTCAATATTCATTCTAAATAGATTTAAATCGACAGTCAATCATTCTTTTTGATGAGCTGTTTTTTTTGGGGGGGAAAGACAGGTTTGTAGAAGTGTATAATACCCATAATCACTTAATTTGCGACAAATATTTTATTTTTATTTTTCTTTGTTTGCAAATTTTTTGTTTCAGATGTGAAAATAGTATACTATTACAACTATTAATCCTTGATCACAATGCCTAAGACAAGAGAGGAAAAAACATATGCGTCACTACTTATTTGGAGACAAAATAATTCAAAATTGTGAAAGCAAAATTTTACAGGAAGTTTAACTCTTAACAATTATTGCAAGAAACGCGAAATTTATCGTTGAGTACTCAAATTTCAAGCTACTGGGTCAGCAAACAGCCTCAACGAGACGGCAGAAAATCCCAGATTTGGCTGGAAGTTGTCTGCAAGATGTCCTGATAATGTGGATGCAGTGAGAGATTCTGTCGGAAGGAGTCCGAAAAAGTTCCTCTGAATATGTTCCCAAAAACTTGGTCTTTCACGTGCACTGTAGGATAAGGGCAATCAATTTCTGCCCTTGTAATCTGGTTTGATAATTCTGAAATGAAATGATTGCTTTTTAAGATTCTGATGAAAAATGACTTGATGTAATATGAATTATAAAGAATTGTTGAAATTGTGAGGCCTATACTATATCAGAGGTCGCATCTATTTTGAGATTCCCTTATATTTTGAAACTATACAAGCTTTGACATCGACACGCGGCTAATGAAGGCATGGACAGCTATCGATAGACTATCGATCCTATGGAAATCAGACCTGACCGATAAAATGAAACGCGGTTTCTTCCAGGCTGCGGTCGTATCGATACTGCTGTATGGATGCACTACTTGGACGCTAACTAAACGAAGTCAGACGGCAATTACACAAGAATGCTGCGCTCAATATTGAACAAGTCCTGGCGGCAACACCACACAAGGCACCAACTATACGGCCACTTGCTTCCCATCACGAAAACTATCCAAGTTAGACGAACCAGACATGCAGGACACTGCTGGTGAAGCAGGGACGAGCTCATAAGTGATGTACTCCTATGGACCCCCACATATGGCCGGGCAAAAGCTGGACGACCAGCTCGAACATACATACAGCAGTTATGTGAGGATACGGGATGTAGCCCTGAAGACCTGCCAGAGGCGATGGACGATAGGGAAAAGTGACGAGAGGGAGTCAGGGATATCCGTGCTAGCGGCATGACATGATGATGATGATGATGACAAGCTTTGTCAACAGTTTTCTGTTTGAATGATTGATTTTAATAGCATATCAACCCATCTAGGGTTATTTCATACCTATTTTGACATTTATGTTGTTGTTTCTTGATTTATATCTTTTGAACAGAGCCTTAAGGAATAAGAATAATTTTAAACAGATCTATAGAACCCATAAATAGGAACGTAATAGGTACTATTACCACTACAAGTAGACCAAGGGTAGTACACTCTCCCCAGATCTCCGAAACTGGAACCTGACGATTAGATGCCATTTAGTATTATACCCCAGGCACTAATTTCGGGGGATCATGCCCCTCAGCTGCAAGGGATACAGCCAGTGTATTCTAATCTTCGACAAGAGGGCAATGTTTCTTTTCACATTATGAAGAAAATATTCAGATTATCATCCATTTTGTACAATGTTAAGATGCAATCAATAAGTATGTCAATAGAATGTTGTCACTTTTTATTAAATCAATTTGCTGTCGATGAAGGAAAGAAAAAAATTACCGATTTATATAGCTTTGTATTAAGATGTGGTCGCAGATTCTTGAAATGTTCTTTCCACTTCTGATGTCTTTCTTTTTGACTGTTAGCTTTTAGTTTTGTTTCCGAAATAACTTTCTTGCACTAACTTTATTCACTTTCTACTATGATAAACTTCTACATAACTTCTGATTTTATCTCTTTGATTTTGGATAAAGAATTTCTCTTAAAGCATTTTGTGGGAGGTTCTTTTTTAATGCTTTTCTTAGTTTTCTCTGGGGTTTCTTAAGTTTCTGAGTATTCTTGATTTCCTTTTCTTATGCAAAGATGCTTTTATCTGCTGTCCCATTTTCCCTTTAATACTTTTGATTCCTAGGGAACTCTGCCTTTGGCTCTTGCTTTGGTTGATATACACTCGACTGCTTTTATGCGAGCAGTAACTAAGTTTTCACATTCGTCATTCGGAGTATGTCTTTCAGATGTCTTTTGAAGAGTATCAAATTAGTTGTTTTACAGTTACCGAAAAATGATTGCTTATATCACTATTGGCAAGTGGGAACCAATTACATAGTGAAGCTTTAATTGTTTGCGCTTTATTGCTGTGTGGGCTCAGGTGAATCTTTCTTGAAATGATTCTGTGATCGGAAAATTCTTTTTTCAAATGAAGAATATGCCTCACAGTTCAAGTAACTGATAATCAAATTTAACTTATGAATATGTATTTTTGCTACGCTTTTGAGTTATGTGAATAGATGAAAGTCTATAATTTTCCGTTGTTTCTTTTTAACTTAGTGGTTATGCAAGAACTCCTGTTCACAAGAGAAAAACTGCTTGGTATTTCATGTCTTGAGTAAACAGAATTTGTTATTTTTGATTTTGTCAATGAAAGTAACGTTAGAATTAATTGACCATTTCACATGTCTCGGTAGCAATATCTCATCTAATTAAAGCAATGTCAACCTATGCAAAAGGGAAAAAAAGATTGCTATTGAGAAGTTGTCAACCGCTGAAAAACTGATTGAGATTTCTTCCAAGTTGTGGTCGTGTCAGCACTACTGTATTGTTGCACTACAGAGACAATAATCAAACGTTTGGAAAAAACTTGATGGAAATTAAGCAAGAATTATACGAGTTGCCTTGAACAAATCCTGGAAGCAGCAGCTGACAAAACAGCAACTATTTCGCTCTCTGTCTCTTATCTCACAAACCATCCAAGTAAGACGAACGAGTCATGCAAAGAAAGTAAGGACGAACTCATAATCAATATAATCCTATGGACTCCTAAACATGAACATGCCATTTTTTTCCAGCCAGCAAAACTTAATCACTACAGTAAGAACACATGATGCAGGCTAGGAAACTAGCCAGGAGTGTGAGATTATAAAAACGGAATTCTAGAGAGATTCAATCTATTCCATGCAACCAGTATTCTTTTTGGAGGAGAATATGATAACATATTTTGAATCAAATTACAAAAAACATTTTTTATTTTGATATAGGGAATGTTTATCTGTGTGAATGGTTTGGTTTGGTTTGGTTTGATTTCTTTGTTTAATGGTATATCAACCATCGTGTGATTTAATACCATAGCTATGCTTGTAGAAGGACGTTAGTTGAACTATTTAACCCATAACTTGTGGGAGGGTAAGAGTATTTATTTTTATCACTTAGACTATTGTCTTAATGATCTTTGTTGTATTCATGAAGTTTTGACAGATGCATTCTTCGGCCTTCCTCAGATGTTTCAAATTAGAGGAAGGAACCCCTCTTAAACTAGTAGACAAATTCACTTACCTAGGAAGCAGCGTCGAATCAACCGAAAAGGACATCGAAACGAGGTTAGCGAAAGCATGGACAGCTATCAATAGGTTATCGATTATTTGGAAATCAGACCTAACCGATAAAATGAAACGCAGTTTCTTCCAGGCAGCGGTCACATTGATACTGCTATATGGTTGCACTACATGGATGCTAACAAAACGGCTGGAGAAGAAGCTAGACGGCAATTACACAAGAATGCTACGTGCAATCTTAAACAAGTCCTGGCGGCAACACCCCACAAGACACCAACTGTACGGCCACCTACCCCCTATCACGAAAACTATTCAAGTTAGACGAACCAGACATGCAGGACACTGCTGGAGAAACAGAGACGAACTCATAAGAGATGTACTCTTATGGATCCCCACACATGGCCGTGCAAAATCAGGACGACCAGCACGAACATACATTCAGCAGCTATGTGAGGATACGGGATGTTGTCCTGAAGACCTACCTAGGGCGATGAACGATAGGGAGGAGTGGCGAGAGAGGGTCTGGGATATCCGTGCTACCAGCGCGATATGATGATGATGATATCTTTCCCAAGAATATTAACCTAACAATGAATATAATTTTACAATTGGAATTCGAACATGATTAATTTGATGCTGCATTCCAGCATGTTAGCCACTACACTATGGAAATTCCCTCTCAGTGTGAATGCTTTCTCTTACACCATTTTCGTGTTCTTCGAAAATATGTGCCAGTAAATATCTCCTGCTACGCTATTTTCTCTTGATAACAATAATTCTTGTTTTATACAAATTATATTTTATTTTGTTCTACCGCCATTGGTTAATTCAAACACTGTCGCTTCTTTCTTATTTCTTTCTTTCAAACACTCCCTATCATTTTGTCGGGGTAGGCTGTACTCTTCCTTGTTCGATCTAGTTATTGCTATTGATATGTAATAAAAACGATTGTCTCCTGTTCTTTATTTCTCACCATAGGGACAGTTACCGTTGTGTTTTGAAACAGAATCAAATACTATATATATATATATATATATATATATATATATATATATATATATAAACGACTTGAGAGGATAGGATACTGAACACCAGATGTCACTAAGTACAAAGGCAAGAAAGGGTATTTTACAAAATAGGATTCGAAAAGTGTTTAATACTGGAAGTGCAGGCTTAATGGTTAGTAAACTGAACATTTGACTAAGATAACCCACTCAATATCTTTACGTAGATATATTCTCTTAATGAAATATTCATAAACACCATTTCGACGGTGTGACTTAGGATACGCTAACTGTATCCTCAGTAGAGAGTGAAGACCCCTACCAAAAATTTGCCCTAACTATAACACTGAATTTCTTCTGATGGTGAGTATCCTGTTCTAAAGATCTGTGGAGTGTTGAATACCACTTCATTACTATTATTCTTACATCGACTGACCCGAATTGGTAGTACATATTGGCTGAAATATATCTTTGTAAAACTTTTTAGCCTTTGATAGAATTAGGTAAAAATACTCTTCGGGAATAACAATACTGAAATGAACGTACAATTTACGAGATTTCCTAAAATGCAAGCATATCAGTTTGACATGCCATTAAAATCCTTTAATCATATTTTCAGATGCACACACACACACTCACACACTCACACGTATATATATATATATATATATATATATATATATATATATATATATATATATATATATATATATTAAAATAGGTAGGTCCAGGAAGAGATTTGACTTTTTAATCCTAAAGAAATACAAACCTCCACGGGGACCTACTCATTTAAAATATTTCTCTCCCTTTGGACCTACAACAAAAATTTTATATATATATATATATATATATATATACGTGTGCGTGTGTGTGTGTTTACATTTATATCAAAGTGCCTTATCCATTTACAATAAATATTAAACTATATTTTAAACTAATATTCATTTAAAAAACAGTTTTTCATTCATTATTTTCATAATTCTTGTTGTATTCTCTCTCGCAATAATATCATAATTTTCAAACACACACACACACACACACACACACACACACATATATATATATATATATATATGTGTGTGTGTGTGTGTGTGTGTGTGTGTGTGTGTGTGTGTGTGTGTATGATGCAATTAGAAGAAAACTCAAACCTGGTTAAATTATTATCATGAAATTATTTCGGCGAAGTATATCATAATCTTCGTCTGATCAAATGACTTAACGTTTAATTTGAGGTTGAAAAACAGCAAATATGGATTACAATCTATATATATGTATGAAAATAAATAAAAAAAGGAAGAAGAAAGAAAAAAAAAACTCTATAAGTTTAAATTCTTAGGCGAAAGTAAAGGGGGTTAAAACAATAAAGTATAAGAAAAATTAGGAAACCACGAAAAGGGTGTTCCTTTATATTAACCCGACCCAATTTGAACATATTCTAGATTTTTCTTAGCAGGTTCAATCCACGCTTGTTGCCTTCGGGCGCCTATTGGAAATTACTGATATATATATATATATATATATATATATATATATATATATATATATATATATATATATATGTGTGTGTGTGTGTGTGTGTGTGTGTGTGTTTATGGATAGAATTTAACGCCACAAGTGCCTCCGAACAGCGTAATATTTTCCCTGCTCCAGAGAAATCATGCTGAAAATTTTAACAATATATATATATATATATATAGGTAGGTAGAATTTTAAATATATATATATATATATATATATATATATATATAGGTAGGTGGAATTTTAAATTCGCCCTGAAGAAGTCTTTCGGGTTACATGCTTAATATTTTTCTATTATTATTCTTATCATTTTATTTTCTTATATTTTTATACCGAAAATATTATTTTATTGGATGCTTTGTGTATGTGAGTAAATTTAACGTCGAAATATGTGTCGGCATAAATAATTAATGAATAATGATAATTCTTCATCATTAACAAATATATATCTTTATCTCCCCCCCATCCTTTGTACGTATTTGACGCATTTATTTTATTTTCATTTACTACTCGCTGGCGTCGGGTACAAGTGGCTGAGAGTGACTCTACCCAAAAAAGAACGCATGTATATTATACTCTTATTCTTATTAAGTGGTGCAATGACATGCTAACCCCAAGTCAAAAGCACATATACTACTCACTGATCATTAGTAGAATTGTCGGACAATCCAGTCACTTCCGGCGGGAAGTATGCTAGCTGTTTAAGCAAATATTATTAGAAATACGAGACACGGGAAAATTGTCAAAACAAAGACACTAACAGCATTAATAAAACAAATATTTCTTTGCACACCTTGCCAAGCACTTTCATGAATTAAACATGTTTTACGCTGCCTGCCTCATTGCTTCCTATCCCTATCCCTCATTCCTTCCAATAAAAATAAAGAATCTATTGCGAAAGAAGCCTGGAAAGGACTTGATAAATTGGTTCTGGGCGATCGTTATCCAACTAGCTTCCGTTATTAAAAATTGACTTAATGACTTTACGTCAGCAATTGGTTTTATTCATTAGCCACGAAGTAGAAAAGAATCCTAAACGGAAAATACTGAGTCGACAAAATTGGCAAAGTAAGAGCTCAATCAATCATTAAAACAGAAACAAGACGCATGCGTAATGGAGAAGGAAAGGAAACAAAGAAATTAGTTTAAACGAGTAGCATTAAGTTAATACAGACACGGCGCCATGACACTTCTGCACCGGCAGCCATATTGTGTACCTGACCGACTGCAGCGCTACCTGTCGGCTTAATGAATGCATGCAAACACCAGGCTATGAACTTCGAAAATTGCTGCTGGCATTGTGCCTCAGAAATGTAAGCCGATGCTTCAGGAGTTGTTCTGCAATTGTGCTGGACTTAAAACTATGTAAAATCCACGATACTCTAGAATTATACAAACGCTTCTTCAACTAGATTAGCTTAATGGTTAGGAAATGGAACTTGTGACATGAGTTCAAATCACTTCGTTCTGATTCTTTTCAGAAAGGCAATAATCCATCATATTAAAACTTTTGTATGCATTTTATCTGCCCCTTCATCACGGACAAGAAGTAACACAAAATCAAGTTTAAAATGTTTTTCTTCTGTTTAACTGGTCAACCCACTGAGACAAATGAACAGAATCGCTAACTAGATTTATCTTTTGATGATTATTCCCTCTAACGACACTTGAAGGTACAAGTTTTTGAATGTAGACAATTGACAAATGGAAAGTGCTTATTCGTATTGAAATCGTATCAATATCAGAGACAATGAATTGGTGAAAGTTGCTGAATTTCAAGGTGAGAAAAGGTGAAAAGCTTGTAATGTAAGCATTTTGGACGATTGAATTATTTTAAATAGTGATTATAATAACGAAACAAAATATTGGCAAATATTGTTCTTTCTTTTAGCAGAATTTAATTTTAATTAGATTTATACTGCCTTTTTTTTTTCATTTACATTCCAAATATGCTAAACTCAATATGATGAAAAAAGACATACACCCGTTTCAAGAATAATATACCATATATATATATATATATATATATATACACGCGTGTGTGTATGTGAGTGTGTGTGGAAAAACTGAAAAGTAATGATATCCAAAGTTAAGAATTTAATATAAATGAAAGTCGACGATTAAATCTAACGACACTTCATGACAGCTTTTCTAAGTCCTGTTGATGGTTTATTGAAACCCAAACGTTATATTGTCGATTTTCTTTCTTATGAAAGTCTTCACTTTGGATTACTTTGTCTTTCTTTTTTTCACATTGTTTGATTATTTTCCATCATTTCCGTATATATATATATATATATATATATATATATATATATATATATATATTATGCGTGTGTATATATGTGGGAGAGATGTTATCTCAGAAGAGTGAATGAGGATTAGACGAAAAAAAACGGGTATTAGGAAAAATATTTAGTAATTATATTCTAATAGCAAGCTTTTTTCCGGCTGCATAAAGATGGGCGTTTTATGCTAACTTACAATATATTCTTGGCTGTTTTAAGTACACTTTGTTCGAACCGTATAAAAGACAAAAAAAAAACGTTCTTCAGATGTATTCTTACGACTGCCTCACCTGGCTCATGTTATACCCAGTGAGCCTATGACAAGCATAGTCCAGCAAGGACACGAGTCTCGGTTCGTACCCAACCCCCCCTTACCTAAAACGTCAACTGGTCTAATGGGTAGCGTGTTTGCCGATGGCCCGGCAGACCAGGGTTCAATCACAGGTCGAGTCATACTAAAGATTAAAAAAAAACGTACTTAATGCCTCCTTGCTTAACACTCAGCATTATAAGGTACAGGTCAAGGGTAAAGTGAAGCAATCCGGGGAAAGGAGTAGCATCCTCCCTACACCTCGATGTAGGAGCTATTGAAAAGAGAGCTTTTAGCTCTCCCTCGACTATGGTCACCAGCTTTACTTCTAAGTATTTAAACTTATCAAATTGTCTCCTATCAGAGATCCACGAGTTTTAAAATTTGAGTGTTTATTTATATAGCTATGTAAATTTTTGGCGATTCTCACCGCAAATCTTACGGTAATTTGACCAATTTAGTCAGCATCACAGTGAATCTTAAACTGATTTACGAATAAATTCTTTAGTAAGATAGAAACAACATCCTTATAAAAGAAGGGGAACGCACTTCTCGTACTGAAAATTAATCCCACCATGATGGAATATTAGCAATGTGTTACATCAAATGAGACTTTTTTCTGCAACACATTGAGTACGAATTTTAATCCACATAATTTTTTATGAACTTTAACAAATATATAATTCAGCAAATATATATATGCTGAATTATATATATATTAATATGAGAGAGAGAGAGAGAGAGAGAGAGAGAGAGAGAAAGAGAGGGGGGGATTTAAATGTTAACACCTTAATGGGAGTACACTTACGATACCATTTAAAACAGTCTTCACATTTTCATCATGCCTGTCAGCACTTTCTTTTGATACCCCAGCCTTATCAGCTGGGGCTTTAGAATACGCCGACTGTATCATTGTTGTGGATATGATTCTAAACCATGTTATAATGAGGCACTAGTGTTGGTACTTTAGGTGATTGTGGGATACTCCTTCATCGTCATGACTTCCAGGTCTACTATAACCTGCTGTGGTAGAACATGTTACTTACAAACATTTAGCTTACAAATCCCCCCTCTTTCTCTCTCTCTCTCTATATATATATGTGTGTGTGTGTGTGTGTGTGTGTGTGTATGTGGGTGCAATTTTTTTATTTTTGTTGGTTGAAAAGGAGAAAAAAGTAAATATTCTAAAATGAATATAATTAGGTCCCCAAAAAGATTTACGTCTTTAAGAAAAAAAAAATTTTTAGTTCTTACATTCGGTATGCTTCCTGTTTGTTGCATTCTTCAGTGAACATTTAATGTTTTTTCAGATGTGGTATCGGTTTATATACAGTCACTTTTTCGTGTTAGATTCCTTGTAGAGGGGGGTCTTTCTCTCTTTTCTTCTTCCCCTATTTCTCTTTCTCAGAGTATCTCCTGTTCTCCCATCGGTTTATTTTTTATTTCACAAATTAGTCATTAATATTTAATATCCTATAAAGCTGTGTCGGTGTGTGCTTGTGTGTGTGTCTAGTTGATACGCTATAGAGTATATTTGTCGCTTTTAAAGGGGTTTAGAATACAATTAGCATCTATTTTTTTCTAGTGTTTGC
>CAUZXS010002298.1:0-30000 GCA_963585895.1 Sepioteuthis lessoniana
GTCGCATACAAACCTTCATGCTATTAAATATATGCTTAAAAAAACTAATATATATCTATTCATCATCATATTATATATATATATAGAGAGAGAGAGAGAAAGAGAGAGAGAGAGAGAAAGAGTGAGAGGGGTAGAGAAAGAGAGAGAGAGAGAGAGAGAGAGAGAGAGAGAGAGAGAGAGAGAGAGAGAAGAGAGAGAGAGAGAGAGAGAGAGAGAGAGAGAGATTAATTTGAGCGACCAGAAACAATATGAACAACACAATGATTAACAGAACAACAATACTTCGGAAACAGAAATGGAAAGAAAAACAATTGTATGGATTGACAAACAAGCGAAATCTTACAGGAGAGGACTTGGACATAGCTAAGAAAGGGAAACCCTTAGAAAGAAAAAGAATCTCTTCTAATAGCATCACAAAAACCCAAAAAAACAAACGCCATAAGGACCAACTATGTTAAAGCAAAAAATTTACAAATTGCATTTCTGTGTCTTTAGTGCTTAAAAATGAGTATAGAACATAATCTGTAATCTTGTTGTGGCCCCTGCATATTATGAAGCCTTAATCTGTAGCTTGCGTAGCTTTTGCTGAAGTCTGCTATTGTTTTTATAAGCTATCCGGCAGCGAGTTAAAGGTAATTATAAGATTATTATACCAGTATAATGTGTCAAGGGAGGTAATTTCTTCTTGTTAAGTTGTCTCTCTCGGCAAAGAACGGAGAAAATTTTTGAGGTTCCGCTTTAATTATGACTAGCTGGATCCGTTGTAATTCCATTCACCATTGCAGCTATTCTGATCCATTACAAATTTGAGATAGATATTTTGGGTAGATTTTACTCTACAAATAAACAGACATACATACACTCACATAATATTTTTCATTAGATGCTATACATAAATTTCAATGTCTCCTGTATTTGATAAAAAGTATACAATTGAAGGAACTAAATGTGGTATCTACAATACTGAGCAGTAGGGGTTTTCCCCTGTATTTGTAGTAGCCACCGACGCCACGTTGTAAATAAACCTATTTTATAACCCTCCATACTTTGCCTATCTTCAACGGGATTATAATAGTGATAATGAAGATGAGATTATGAACTGTTATTCAAGAGGTACACTCATGTCACGGGAGAAAATCCTGAAAGAAAATGAACTAGTAAGAAAAAAGATGTTATACCTGTTTTGTGGGTTTATTTCTCGTAACAAGAAAGATTTAGAATATTTCTACTTCATTTGTTTTAAAGTATTTTCCTCGTTGAAGTCGGAGTAAAGATAGCTACATATGGTAAAACGGAGGAATATACTGTGTCCGAAAAGTTTTCCCATTACATGTAGAGATTATAATTCACTGCTAACAGCATTGAAGATTCGCCAGAAAACGCCGGAAGAAGAAAAGTTACTCTACTTCGAGTTATAGGGAATAAAACTTGTGGCTTCGTTAGAGGTTTATTAGCCCCAAATAGAGCGACAGACAAAAGCTATCCAGAGAGAATTGACGTTTCACATTCAAACAAAAATGTCTGAGGTTGTCCAGTGATATAAATTTTATTCACGTGCCAGGAAAACTGACGGCCGCAAACTTTGTGGCGGATCTCAAATGTTTATCAGAAGACAGCAACTTCGGCGCGACACTAGAGATGATGACACAAGACAAAGTTGTGTGGAATACACATTGAGAAGATTATTGTTCGAGAGTGACTTGACATTTAAGAGAGATTTTGAAATTGCTCAAAGGATAGAGGCCACTTGGAGATATGTCACAGAGTTGAGTGGTGAAAGTCAATCAGAGGGAGGAAAACAGGAAGTGTGTTGAAATTTGTAAATTCGGCAGTTAATCTCTGTTCGAATATGATTGGCTGTTTTGAAGTTGTGTCGTTATCCCCCGCCAAGGGATCTCCCTCATCATTTTGCTTTTTTTTCAGCACTCGTGCACAAGGTACAGCCTGGCTCACTCTTTTTGCTTTGTGAGCTCTTGTTTGTTCGCCTTCGACTTAAGGTTGTTTTTTCTTAAGCAAGGTGGCTTGAGCAAAATAGGTCGATTTAGTCCCTTGGGCTAAGACTCTTTTTCTTACATAGTTTTTATTGTTACTTGTTGAAACAATAAACCTGCTGCAAGCTATCTGTGGTTTTGGTATACTGTTGTTGCGGAGCCGATAAGCAGGTTGACCCCGCAACTAATTTATAAGGTTAAGCGTGCAGGTAATGACAGCCAAAAGACAATTAAGGAAACAAAGTTGAGGTAACAATATAACAAAGATGACAATTTATTTGTCGTATTTACAAGGGCGTATGTAAAGTTCGTGGTCGTTGTTGTGTCTTCGACTAGATGGGTGATGTCGGTCGCTGGTATGGTTGAAGTTGTAGAGGAGGTGCAGCTTGACGTTCGATGCGAGAAGCTGATGTTGGTCGTGTCGTAGAAGTGTAGCTAGACGTTTGATGCGGGTAGCTGATATTGGTCGAGTCGTAGAGGTGCAGCTAGACGTTTGAAACGGGTAGCTGATGTTGGTCGAGCCGTAGAGGTGCAGCTAGACGTTCGATGCGGGTAGCTGATGTTGGTCGAGTCGTAGAAGTGTAGCTAGATGTTTGATGCGGGTAGCTGATATTGGTCGAGTCGTAGAGGTGCAGCTAGACGTTTGATGCGGGTAGCTGATGTTGGTCGAGGTTGGTGGAGAGATGTCCCGGCTTTTGAAGTATATTGGATTAACTGGGGTGTCAATGTGGTTGTCAACCCGTACAACGAGTTGTAGGTGGGCTAGATCCTGCAATGCTAGAGCATGTTGTTGTTGAGGTCGGCAGTCCGTACAGCGAGTCGTACGTGGACTGGATGCTGCATTGCTGGAGCGTATCGTGGTCGAAGCTGGTGTTGGCCGTTTGGTCGCGTAGAGTCGAGCGAGCGTGATGACTAAGACTTAACCGTGTCTTAGAACTGCTGACCAAGTAAACGAACAGGGTAAATGTGTCTAAGGTTTGCCAGGCCTTAGCACATGCGAAGTCGAGCGAGCGGATCGGCGAGGCCAGGGTTTTGCCGTGACCCTAGCTGAGCGGACGTATCAGAGATGCTTGCTAAGGCTTTGCTGTGCCAAGGCTGTGCGGACGTATCGGAGACGGTAGCTAAGGCTTTACCGTGCCAAAGCTGTGCGGACGTATCGGAGTCGCTAGCTAAGACTTTGCCGTGCCAAAGGTGTGCGGACGAATCGGAAACGCTAGCTAAGGCTTTACTGTGCCAATGCTGTGCGAACTTATTGGGCGAACAGGCTGGGAGGCCGCGGCTAAGATGGGCGGTTTCTTAGATTGGCGGTATCTTAGCGCTGCACAGATTTGGAAGCGGTAGCTAAAGGCTAACCTGTGCCTTTAGCGCTGCGCAGCCGAGTGAGCGAACGGACAATGAAACCGACCGAGTTGGTTAAGACCGGGGGGTCTTAAGGTCTTCTTCGTGTGTGCCGCTATGCCGTCTGCTTCGACGAGTCTGTAAGGACCGTCAGAGATACTCCAACCTGCAGTAGGCCACCTCTAATGGTCCTTAAAAGGACCTTTTTTCATTTCTAAGTGATTGAAGGCGAATGTGATTCAGCCTTGAGGCAAGGTGAATGTGACCACGAGAAGTAGGATTCGGCCTTGAAGGAAGGCGAATGCGACAAGATGTAAGATTCAGCCTTGGGGATGTCTCGCTCAGAGAGCGGGGTCCTGAGAGCTTCGCAGAACGAACTCTAATTTTTTTTCCGCCGCCGGTGCCTTGTTTATATAAAGAGGACACTATGTAACACTGCTAAGCTACGTAAACACAAAGTTCGTCTATTAAAAATGGGCGTAGAAATTAAGTCCTTCTTTAGCCTGATATAGGCTACAGAAGATAATTCACTCTATTTTAATAGAGTTACTTTTGGCAGATGTGTTCTGTAAATGTTATAAAATGAAATTCTCTTTTCGTAGCTGTAACCGCAGGTCAAGGTCGTAAAAGGCTTCGTCATTTCCGGCCGTACCCGGATGTTGTGTTTGTAGGGGTGTGAGTAATCCGTTTGTGAACGGGTCGCGGCATTGTCCCCTTCAAAAGAAAGTTGAATCTCAGGTCTGGAGGCGGAATTATTGGACATTTTTGCCGATAAGAGAATCGTTAGCTCGGTCAGTAGATTCAGTAAATGCCTCCGTAGACTCAACAGAAGAAAATTCGAGTTGAAACAGAAAGATATTCATCTCTAGGAGAAGGAAGCGGTGGTCTACTCGAAGTTCACTTAAAGAAATAGTAAACTTCGTTTTTAACAGGTCTACACGGGAAATTAGAAGAACACGGTTGTCCAGGTTGATTCTACACGAGAAGGAGACGCCGAGAAAAAGAACAACCCCTAAAAACAGGCTTCAAAAGGAACGTTGACATAAAGTACCAAAGAAAAGTATTTTATCATTTGTTAACTGACAGTAGGTGGTTGACGGCATTGCTTCGTGCAAGCTAGTCGTTATTTTTTATACTCTCCTTTTTTTAGTAATAATATTGTCGTTACTTGAATGTATGTTACCTTAAATTCAATGTTTTCGACAAGCATAGGGAAAAATATGCAAAGCTGGGTTTTGTAAAGTTTATTTCTCTTGAATTAAATTACTTTGTGGGAACTGGTTGTTTTTGTTTTTAATAGATATAGACGCGCTTCTTTCTCAGGTCGCAAAAATTAGCTTTCCCTTTCCTCTTCTTCGTCTACTTTATTTTCTATAAATTTCTCTACCCCTTCGCTTAGCCAAATAGTTACTGCTAAATTTCTTGGGCTAGGCAGAGATCAAGTCTACTCGGTAATTTAGGTAGAATTGTTCTTAGTATAACGACTAGCATTCGGATAATTTGGTAAACTTTTCGTATGTAGGTCGTTGCAATTTAAAACCTAAAACCTAGTATATTTATTGAATTGAGTGCATTTCTCATAAGTGTGCTACACGGACAGGCGGGTGAAAAATAAAAAGGAGGATAGGCAACCGACAGGAACAGGTGGCAATGCAATAGTTGTGAAGAAAACATAAGCCAGACCAGTGCATTCACAAAAGGGCAAAATGCTATCATTGTTTGAAAATAGGGCACTTCATGCATTGCTGTCGCAGTTGATGGCCATATCAAAATGGTTAACAGTCACCAACTGGAAGGAGAGGGTGTAGTCAGATGCAGACCGGAAGTGTTTGCAGACGTACTCATCTTATGGTATCAACAGATATGGAGAGTGAAGAACAATCTAAAGTGTATCGTATCCCACTGGCTACTCATATTGGGAATCCTTGTTTTTACAAAACGCAACCCGGGTATCAATGCCAAGTTCGTCAGCGAGTGGAATTTTCTGTCGCTAACTTAGAGGCTATTTTCGAAACAAATTAATTCTGCAATCTGTCCCAAAAGTATTTTATATCAGTTGGATTCGGCAGGTAATATTTGCAACCTTCTCTTAGCGGTATAATGACTTGTTTCATTATTACACATAATTGAAGTGAAGTTTTCGGTTCAAAATCAGACACTTACGAACACGGAAAATAAGCGACCCGTCTCTGCAATAAAACTAGCTGTCGCCTGCCGCGCATGGGTCTTGATTCGTGCGCGGTCCCCACGAAAAAAAAAATAGCCTTGTGAAACATACCGACTTTTCACCGCCTCGAGTGGGGTTCGGCGATTTAAACCTCCTGGTGCCAGGGGTTTTTCTTCCCCTGGCAACACCCCACTGAGTTCATCGCTTGGAGCCTGAAGTTCCCCACTAGGAGAATGCCGAAGGGATCAAACATTTTTGTGACAACCGTGCATCTTGATTTGTACATGGCCTCCCACAATAAAATGGCCTTGTGCCGCACCCTGGCTTGTTAGAAAGTCAGTTAACTCGCATCTAGTGACCGTCAAACTGATGTTCGCATCGGGTGGGTCTTGTTGATCTGAATCGCCAGTCGCCTACGCACAACATGGACCATTGGTCAGGGAAATTAAGCAACAACAAGCTGCTGATACAGTAGTTCCGGTAACATTCTGAATGGGTTGCACGCATTGTTCCTCTAGTGGAAGCACTCGAATATGCAGAGATAATAAAGTTACGGTAAATTAAACCTCAAAATTGGATAACTACCCCATCCAAAATCTGAGGAAGCCAAAAATTTACCAAACCAGACTTAAGTCACCTATACCAACAGCTGTTACTTGAGGAATAAAACTGCAAAATTTCAGCATGTCCAGACATTTTTCGGCGAGTCATTTGTGGTTTGGGATTATAAATATGATTGTAAGGCTGGATGACATATTGGTCAAAGGTAAAAATGATGTAAAACACCTAATGAACGATTGTTAAATGCAGATCTGAGGATGAAAAAATGTGTTCTCATTGTACCAAAAGTGGTACATTGTGGACACTGGGTCACCTCAGAATGCATTACACTAATGAAAGCAAATGCACAATCAATACGTGAAGCACTAAGACCTTAAAATGCCAGCCATACCATATGCTAGTCATATTTATGTATAATAAATTATTATCATGAATTCCCACCTAGACTATCAACTATGCTAGTAAACATACATAAAATGTTGACCGAGAACGAACGATGAAACTGCGAGCTCCAAAAGTCGATCCTTCTCGTTTGGCGACTAGTACCCGACTCTTTCTCTCTTCAAATTCTCACACAAACCTCCGCGCGCTTCCGGTGCGTGACGTCACCCGCACCCCGTCACCGCGTTTCGTCTCGGACTACTATGACATCTGAGTGACACCTCTATCCACCCGAGTTGGGGGGCCGCTCGAGTTGGGGGCCGCTCGAGTAGGGGGCCAAATGAATAAGACAGCATAGAAGATTGTGTCTCTCCTCCTTACGTCGAAACCTTTAACAAAGTTAATAAAAAGGTTTCGTACCTGAACAAGAAGTCGTTACGTGTTTTCGAATTCAGAGATTCCTATGTTCTTTATATATTCTATAGTAATGAACATTATATGTCCATTTCGCGCATACCGTTAATTGTGAATATGGTACATGAGGCCTAAAGAGCATCGGTCTTAGCGCGCGAGACATAAATGCCGGCTTCCCGGAATCCATGTAAGACGGCCTCGACCGACCGCCACCCAAGCCAAGACACACCTGACCTGATCCGCGTATCGGAAAATACCCGAAGTGTGTCCCAGCCCAGTGGACCAGAGCTGAAAAGTGAAGAAGACAATACAGTTCCTGTATCTTCAATTCCCAAGGGAAATGGATCCCTGGGGTAGTAAAAAAAAAAGAAGGTCAATATCTGTTTCAGTGTACGTGAGAGTGTCAAACAGACAAATAATGTAAAGACATGTTGATCATATACATAAACGTTGGCCAGCAATAGAAGCCAGCACAAAGGGCACCTACACTCACCCAGCTGGAAGTATGAGGAGCCCATTAACAGCCAGACATCTTCAAATGCCAATAGAAAAAACCCAACCACCAAAACAAGGCACTTGTACCAGTTTTTACAGCTGTAACAAAGAGAGGTGCACCCAGGTCAGAATCAAGATGGCCAGAAGAGCTTGAGACCAGATAACTACACGGGCAACACACTAAGCATCGCATATCTATGTGTTGTTCATACACACACAAAAAGATATTAATTGAAACAGAAATACAAATTGGCAATTATTTACCTTATAATGTCATTTAGAGTTTAAATCCTCGTAATTATTTTGCATGTATTTCAGGGAATCTCCTCTCGTGACAGCAAATGTTAATATATAGATTGATATCAAGTATATATAAATTAGTTGTCATTCATGAAGCTTAGCTCAGTTATGCACAAAGCCAGACGTCTAGAATCAAACTCACTAACAAAGGTATACTCACCTAGAGTAATGAAAACAAGACATTTCATACAACTAAAATATCTTTAATGAGCTAACTTATAGCATAGTCATATGACTCGCTGTTGGCAAACACAAAGAAATTTACCAAAGGAGAGACAATAACAGTTCTCCAGAAGGGAAATAATTAAGGGTTAATATTCATTAATATTACATTCTTCACTCCAATTTATTTGTTACAAGTCCAGATGCTGGGTAGGTTTTACTGTTCTAGAAGATCAACGGAGTATAGGACATTTAATTTTGGTTTGTGGCGAGGAAAGTGTATCAAACCCTGCTGATTGGGATGAGGATTATTCATTAGTTGTGGTAGACTCATTTTCAAACGAAGATTCCACTCTTTCTATATTTTCTAAGTGAACTTGAAAAAATTCATTTATTATATCAGTATTTCCTGCCCCTGAAACTGGACATGGTGTTGACTCTCATCCATCTTTATGCTTAATGGTAGTTCAGGTTTGTGTCCATCAGTTCAACTTTGGAATCAGTTCAACTATTGGATTAATCTTGTTCCGGGCAAACCAGCAAAGAAGTACAGGTTCTGGGCTTGTTAGCCAAGTTGGTAGACATGTATCAAAAGAAGAGCACCTTTTGAAATTAAAGAATCGTTTGTGTGGAGTGGAGTTGGTTGATAGAAGTTGTTATATACAAGCGTATGGTTGCAAGAAAAATGAGATTGACGAGATTTAGTTTATTTTGTTTATTGAATAAATAAAATTAACCAGAGGATGAAATATCGGGCCGGCTGGTGGTGGTGGGGTTCTACTCGGTAACGAGCAGTTGCTTTGATCTGGTCGGGTGACGCTCTTGGGACGGTCGACGATTCAGCTGGCGTGTGACCTCTGTTTGGCCTATTTATGTGTCCCCGATTTCAAACACCGGCTCTAGAAAATACTACTTGTGGAAAAAATATGATTGGTTGAAAAATAGACTTCTTTTTTTATAACTGAGAATTTTCTGGGGATTTTGAATAGACTATGCGGGGCCTATGCGCAGAAGCCGTGATTTTCTCAGTTTGACATTGACCATTGTTGGGTCAGCATCCGGTAGCTGTTATTTTCTTCTCCAGTGTCGATGTCTGTGGATCTGTGTTTTGTATGTTTTAGTACTTAGGTGTGTAAAGAGTTAATCAGTAAATCAGAAGAGATTTGATGTATTTTACTATAACAAAGTGATCTGATGAAGTGTAGGGTGTCGAGAAGTACTGTCTCCCAAATGACAATCGTCCAGATAATTTGACTTAAGAGCAGGTTTTATAGCCTTCGAAATGTCCATTGCCGCAGGAGTGGTAGGATGTTGTTTTACTTGCGGCAACGCCTCAATTTAATAGGTAAGACTTAATTTCTTATGATAAAAAGGAGGTAACTCTGTCAGAGTGTAAATAACCCGTGAGGCTAGTATGTACAAATAACTGATCAAGATATTTGATAACCATTGATATATGTATATTGGAGCAAGGAAAAGCAAATGAAAGTCTGGAGTATTCATTCACTATGGTGGGGATATAAACATTATTTCAGATTGATGGTACAGGACATTTAAAATCAACACTCAGGCGTTCCATTTTTCATGTGAAAGAATTTTTGCTTGGGATCTGCACAAGTTCGTCGTGAAAAACATAATTTCTTCACTTTTTCAATTGAAAAGAGTAGATTTTTAGCACGTATGAAGTAAAACATTCATGTAATACCCGGATGGTATAGTCCTTGGTGCAGGTCACTAAGTGTTGATGTATTCAATGAAGCACAAAATGCTAAAATGCTAAAAGGTATATTTATCGCGGTATCCCACCAGACAGGATTTGACATGTGGTCTTTTTTATTGTAGGATTTTAGAGAAGGTGGAGGTCGGGCACGAGGCAAGACTTGTGCTCCGCTGGACTATGTTGGTCATTGGCTTACTTAGTGGAATGTAAGCCAGATGACTCAGCGAGAACTAAGATTCACTAAGTGCAATGTGAGTCCGGCATGTATGCCTGCTCATAGCTTGATCTAGACCTGGAGGTCTAGTGCTATGCTTTGTTTGTCAACGATTCTTCATTTTCACGGAGGTGGCCGGGATGAAGCCGAGATCTATTCAGCCTCGAATCTATCGTTGACCTTGATACTCTATCCGGCACGAATACCAGACGGACCAGCTAAAAAGCCGGGGCAACATTGTTTTTCCCCTGTCGATATCTTATAGAGTAGCTAAAAATAGCCACATCTATTCGCCATTTTAAAATGTTATTGTTTTTGATATTAGTCCTCTTGCGATTATCGAGCATAAATGTCACTGAACGTTGGTCTGTAATCAAGGTAAAATGCTGCCTTGCTTTAATGAGTTAATTTGCAGCATAGTCATATTACCCGCCGTTGACTCACAAGCAGTACTTTTACGTTTCTACAAGAGAGTTACCAAAAGGGAGACAATACCAGTTCTCAAGATAATTATTATACCGAGCTAGCTCATTATTACACCCCAAGTGGTACCCAGTGTATGTGAATTAGTTATCTGCTAAGATACTTTTAGTAACCTGAATGAATGGTTAAATCTATATCTGTAATGAGAGTACAATGAACAAATAGACACAACTTTTTATTTAATAGATATGTGCAGATATTTCTCCAGCTCTATTTTCTCTCTTATTCCAAGTGATAGGTAGTTCTTAGTTGTATCTAGTGTTAAGTAATAGGTCAATCAGTGCAAATTTGGAAACGGATGCATAACCTCACAGTCAGACATGGTTCAAGGAATTCAGCAGTTGTGTTGTACATCTATGTGGGAAAATACTGATTCATGTGTATCATGATGGGAGATGAGTAGGCGAACCATACTGGCTGTTTAATAGATATCACATAATGGCAAAAAATTCAAGAAATAGAAAAGTAACATTGAATTTTAGTGAGTTGGTTTTCAGAGATTAAATGAAGCAGTTAGATTTTGGAAATAGAATGGGGTTTTGGCTCAACTACAAATGGCATGAAAGTGAAATACTAACAATAATATAATCTTAATGAAGAATTTCTTCTCTTCTCCGAAATGATAGTTTGAAGTCAAACCCATGATCAAAGGCTGGCCTTAAAATGAAAACACTAATAAGAAATAAAAGTAGGAGATTGAAAATATAAAACAGTATTCTTCAGCTCTTCTGTCATCAGGATAAAAACTACTTATAACAGCCTTTGAGTCTAATTCAGGATCAAGTAACAGTATAATAGTTGTTTAAGCAGATTTAAGAGGAGGCCTTATTGTATTGCAATGATACGTTGTTGTTTTTTACTCTATAACGGTAAGAGATTATGTTACCTCCTTGTTATATTAGAAGGAAAATAAAGGGAGAGGACGAAGATGTCGTAAGGTTTTCAAGAAGGTTTAATAGCAGCCAGAACAAAGGGTACCTTTATGCTGCAAGTCTCGTAGGAAGGGAGGAAAGAAATAGTTATTGAGTGGAGAAGGAATTATAGCAGCTAAATGCCAGAGCGAAATTTGTGTTGTTACAGTCAAGGCAATGCTGAATGCCTGAGCGGAATATACGTCGCTATAGACATAGTCGTGTTTGCTGTTTAAGGACAGGAATGATGTAGTCACCCATAAATGTGTGGTCCTGGTTGCTGTAAGAGAGAGGCATGAAGGTCTCCTGAAAAAGTTTCCCAGGAATGAGGTAGCTGGATGTCTGAGCGGATTTACGCGTCGCTGTAGACATAGCAAAAATTAGAGGCGACATAAAAGTGTTTCTTTAAGTGGTGGATTACATGCATCTAATTAATGTTCAACTGGGAACCCTTGGTCTAAGAGGGTAGACTCAAAAGGTCCATATTTGTTGTGTTGTGATTCTAGTGCTATGAAGGGAGCGTACAGAAAGTACGTCCGTCCGGCTCGAAAGGTTCTGAGGAAATGGTAGTTGGGGTGGGGGCTTTCACCATTTTTATGTTGTCCGGGAAAATGATTCGGGCTGAATAGGATAAGTCATCCTCATTAGTTGAAAATATGCGACGACCATAACGGTCAAATTAATTTACGCGCCAAACAAAAATACGAAGTTCTTTCTGCTACAACTCCTTGGAGTTTTTCATTGAAGTCTGTGTGACAGCAAATCTCCTCAGATCTCTTAGACTCTTCTATGTATTCTGGCTGATTTTAGTAGTGTTTGGGTTCGATTCTTCCTCTGATCTCAAATTCATCCATGTTCCCCAACTTTTTCTATTCAACCAGGTTCTTCGGGACTATTTCAAGTGCTCCAACTATAATTGGTGTCACTGTTACCTTCATGTTCCCCAGCTTTTTCTATTCTTTGGCGAGGTCCTAGTATTTGTCTAGCTTTTCACTTTATTTTCACTCTGTGGTCAGCAGGCAGAGTAAAATCTACAAAGTGATAAGTTCTTTTCTTCATGTTAAGTAAAACTTGGTCTGGTATTCTATCCTGGATTTGTATATCAAAGTCCCAGAGAATTTTATGCATTTCATTTTCAAAGATAGGTTCTGGTTTGTGCATATTTGTTACTATGATAAAATTTCAATCTTTTGCACAATTCCAAGTGGATCACCATCCCCACCCACCTGTTCTTGTATTTCCTTTTGAATTTCATTCTGTCTGCTCGATATATTTGGCTTTGTGTATATATATTTGGCTTTGTGTATATATATTTGGCTTTGTGTATAACTTGCCCATGTGTTAGTTTGCGGCTTTTACTTAACTGTTATTAATTATTTTATTTCTATCACCAAATAACCAACATTTTCTATTCCCCTGTGTATTATCAATGTTTGCTTTGACATAATTTGTTCTTGTGCTGCTATATTAATAACAGCACAAGAGTTTCAATTTCTCTTTTTAAGTTTTCCCTTTGTAGCAATGTTCAGGTCATTTCATGTGCAATGTCCTTAGTTTGGCATTATATTATTGTTTTTCTTCCCATTTTTCATTTTCTAGATTTTATTATTATTATTTACTCATCAGAGCTTTTCACATAATCGTTAGCTGGTGGTCTTTCACTGGAATTTGAGTGACAGCAAGTCTCCTCAAGTCTCCAGGACTCTTCTCAGTATTCTTGCCATTCTCAATAATGTAGTAGTTTGGATGGTCTCCACTCGTCCACCAACTTCTATGTCCTCCAGTCCCTTTAATAATCCTTTAGTTACTGTGCCAAAAGCACCAATCACAATTGGTAGAATTGTCACCTTCATGTTCCATAGTTTTTTCAATTCCCTAGCAAGGTCGAGGTACTTATCCTTCTTTTCCCATTCTTTCAGTTCTATTCTGTGGTCAGCCGGGACATCAAAGTCAACAATTTTACAAGTTCTCTTTTTTTTTTTGTTGATTATTATTAGGTCTGGTCTTCTGGCCGAGATTTGGTGGTCCGTGTGTATGCCAAAGTCCCATAGGAGTTTATGTATGTTATTTTCTAGGACAGGTGCTGGGTTGTGCATATACCATTTGTTTGTATGGTCAAATTTAAATTTCTTGCTCATCTCCCAGTGGATCACCTTGCCCGCCCAGTGGTGTCTAGTCTTATATTCCTTCTGTGCTAATTTGCTGCATTCACTTATGTGATTGATGGTTTCATCTCTGTCACCGCATAGCCTACATTTGCTATTTTGTTGCGTTTTATCTATTCTCGCTTTGATATGATTGGTTCTTACGGCGTTGTTTTGTGCTGCTATTAGGAGAGATTCTGTTTCTCTCTTAAAGTTTCCTTTTCTTTGCCACGTCCAGGTTTTGTCATGTGAGATGTTGTTTATTAGTCGTTTAAAACGCCCAAAGAGTTGTTTTCCTTCCAATTTTTGTCTCCTAGTTATTGATATTCTGTTGTCCATCGTGTTATCATTATCGTTTCTGATGGCTATAATCAGTCCTTCATCGTGTTTTTGTACATAGTCTTCGAGTCGTTGTATCAATGCTGGTAAATCCACTTCCTCCCCCTTTTCTTGATACACATAGTCTGTCAGCGTCATCTCTGGGATGCATGGTCATAAGTTTTCTTGTTCTTTGGTTCATTTGTTTAGGTTAATCTCTGGTCCACTTCAGAAAGGGTCCGGAATATCTAACGAGAGGTACAGCCCAGGCATTTATTCCTTTGATAAGGTTTAGGCTTGACAGTTTTGTCTCGAGTAGTTTTTTAGTTCTCCTGAGATATTCTTTTGGAATTTTGTTTTTTTATTTTCACTTGTTTGATGGTGCCGCGACCTGCTCACAAACATAAACAGATCGGATTACTCGTTCGCCCTTGAAAAATTACATCCGGGTACGGCCGGAAATGACGAAGCCATAGCTGCCGTCTCCGAATCGTCCGCACAGCTTTGGCGCGGCAAAGCCATAGCTACTGTCTCCGAATCGTCCGCACAGCTTTGATGCGGCAAAGCTCTAGCTACCGTCAACGATACGCCCGCACAGCTAGAGGCGCGACAAAGCCCTAGCTTCACCGATACGCTCGCTCGACTTCGTATGTGTTAAGGCCTGGCAAACCTTATCCACGGTTTCCCCGTCCGTTCACTTAGTCTGTAGTACTAAGACACGGCTCAGTCTTAGTCACTAGCTCGCTTAAAACATTTGTGGGGTCGACTTGCTTATCAGCTCAGCAACAATGGTGTCAGACTCCAAGATGCCCAAGTATTTGTAGGTTTTGTTTTCTGCGAGCGTTCTAATCCTGTCTTGATTTGGTAGTTCCATTCCGTCAGTAAGATGTCGTTTGCCACTTTTCATTACAAGCATGGCACATTTTTCTATGCCAAATTCCATTCCTATGTCCTGACTGTATATTCTAACTGTGTGTATTAGAGTTTCCAGTTCTTTTTCATTTTTTGCAAATAATTTGATGTCTTCCATGTACATTAAGCGATTGATATTTTTCTGCAATCTACTATGTTTGTATCCGTTGTTATTATTATTATTATTATTATTATTATTTTACTCCTGGCAAGTTTTTCTCACCATTTTTGACAAATAGTTTTTCAATGAAGTCTAAGTGACAGAAAGTCTCTTCAGCTCTCCAGGACTCTTCCAAGTATTCTAATCTGATCTTAATAGTTCAGTGGTCTGAATAGACTCCAGTTCTTCAAGTCATTTTCCAGGCTTTGGGGGACTGTTCCTAGTGCACCAAAAACAAATGGCATCACCATCACCTTCATATTCCACATATCCTTCAACTCTTTGGCAAGATCCAAGTATTAATCTATCTTTTCACCTTCTTTTATTTTCAATCTGTGATTTGCTGGAATGACAAAATCTACCTGACAAGTTATTTTTTATTTATCATTTATTTCTTTCATATCTAATTTATTCAAAACCAAGTTTTAACCAGAAATCTCAGACAAGCAGATTGGCACAGTTAAATTATTGTAATTAGCAATGCTTACTCATTCTATACTGGTTGCAAAATAGTCATCATCAAAAATAAAAATATACAACTTCTTTTATTCAAATTTAGGGTAAGAATTTATAGTTAAAGGAATTTTTTGTTTTTATTGCTTATTTACTACCGTTTTCTGCCTTGCTCACTCAGCATAACTTTAAGTTTGTTAGGAAATCTTAGATACACTCAAAAATAAATACTTTAAAAAATATTTGATTTTATTATTTTCTAGATTTGAAGGGGTCATTGTTGTATAGCAGAGAAAGACAACAACATATAAAAATATAATTTGCCTCTTCTCTTTTCCTTTTATTATTATTAAATGTATGAAATGATAGAGTAAGGGAGAGAGTTGAAGACAGCTGAAATGTACCCACAGGGTGAGATACAAATCTTCATTGAACCACTTCTTTTTTCTTCTGCTTTCTTGAGGCTACTACAGGACCACCTCAAAGCATCAAATCATCTTATTTTCTCCTTGCTTCTCTACTTTTATGAGTCTTGTATGGGTCAAGATTTTCTCTACCTCTCAACCCAGGGCACTCTGGCACAAAGCCAGCACCCAGACTAGTGTAACATCTAGTAGTTCTTCTGCTGGTCTTCTTTGTTATCTCTCAATCGAAATCTTCCCTGGTTTATATAATTTTCCGGATGCCTATACAATTCTTGTAGTCACAACTTCTGCCTACATGTTGCATGTGGATGTGCCTCCAGTGTAGCATACCACTCACACAACTTATGTGGCGCTTCTGCTGAGGAAACATCTGTATAATGTTTACTTTTGGAAACAGGTCTATTTCCTGTTATGCCACCCACACAATTTATGTGGCATGTGAAAAAGGATTTTCAAGTCAATATTCATCATATTAACTTAAAAAAGGTGGGTTTCTAAGCTTTTTTTAAATTTGGATAATTCCTGGTTCGTAGCTCAATATCTGGCTGAGACAGAGAGGGTTCAAGTGCATATATGAAAGAAGAGAGCTATCTGCCTCTGAAAATGATCACCAAGAGAGTGGGTAAGAGCTGTGAGATGGACACTCTTTTAAAGTGAAAGGGACAATTAGACAGAGAGTGAGAGACAGATTTCACCTAAAAAACAGTCTGAATTGGATCTAGTATATTTTAAAACCTTTCTAGGCATGTCTCTGAGAATTCCTGAAAGTTTAGTCTAAATTAGTCCAAAAAATGGCAGTCTTAGCAGTATGGATTTGGTGAATTAGAATATTTACAGATAATAATTTTTGTTGGTAAATGTTAATCTAATTATTTTCCTTTAATATGCCCATATAAAATCTGCAATGAAAAAAGAAGAATTATATAGTCACTCCCTTTCAATGAATATGTGTATTAATACTTCTACCTCTGGCAAAAACTATGGAATTAGCACAGAGGATGTTCACTTAAGGGTTTTTTTTAGCAGTAAATAAAATAATAACAGATAAAACTCAAAGCATTTTGTAAAACTGCTGAATATTCTAGCTTCATAAAATATTCTTTAAATGAAATAGTTTAAATTATTTTGATTAATTATTTTGATTAATGGTATAATTTTTTTCCTAGAGGAAAATATAATGGAATAACCCAATTCTGATTAAAAAAATATGGAATTTGCAGGTCACTAAGGAAGCAAGAATAATGACATACATGTAACAATTCTATGAAAATAGAAACATGAAAATGTGACCCCAGGGAAGACAGTCAAAAGCAACAATATCTTCATTGAAAATGAAAATGGGTGAAAAGTGTGATAAATTCCCAGTGCCAATATTTGCTATGTAGCAAGCTTCATTGACTAACTGATTAATCTGATACTAATTGTCCCAAATGCCAAAACTGCTACATCAGATCATTTCTCTTTGAGGTCAGCATATATGTCACCTCATCCTAAAGGCTTAAAATCATAAATCTATTTTTCGAACATTCAAACCTAATGTTTTTCTTTCAAAACTTGATTAATATATATCCTCTTTTTTAAGGTTTTAATTAACTTTTTCAAGTAACATTGACAGCTGCTTTTAAACAGTAAGCGTATAGCTAGTTATGGCAACATGTGGTAGTGTATGATCAAAATGCAGTTCACAATCACATCCTTTGGCTTTGAGTAGAGAAGCCCCACATCAAAGCTGTTGAAGAACAAAGGAATGTATTTGCGGATCCGTTAGGAGACAGTCCACTCTGTTAGCCTGAACACCTGAGCACAAAGCTTAGAAACAAAATGGCAGAAGAGAGGAAGTAATGTTAGACATGTAAAATTGTAGAGGAAGCTGTGTATATTCACCTCATTAGAAGAGGGCTAGCCAAGAGGCAGAGTGGGGAGAGGCCTGCAACTAAACTCAGTACTGCCACACACCAGAAAAATGGTGTTGAAAAAAAAACAAACAAACAAGAAAACAAAAAACAAAAATAGACTTTAAGATTACAATTACAGTTATGCAGAGGTTCCATTGCTTGACTGACTGTCAAGCAAATGTGGTCAGTTAAATCCATTTGAAATAAAATCTTTTGCAAGTAAGGATAAAATCTTATACTGTATACCATGGATTTTCAAAGGTTTGAACAGAATAGAAGGCTTAAATCCAGATTTCCTTGCACTACTGAATTCAGTACCACCACTCTTCAGAAGAAAGAGGAGACAAAAAAATAAATAAAAACATATTTTAAGATTACAGTTTATATTTACCTACCCCCTCCACCACTGACAGGATGTGACACAAAGTCATTTTTTGAGCAGATATTTTCTACACCAAAGCAGATTGACATACTAAGACTAAAGAAACCAATCTGATCGTAGCTGGGGGTTGGGGGAAAAAGTGAGGGATTCATATTTCTTCTATGGGCATTAGCTCAAAGTTAAACTCAAACAGCTTCATCTAACAGTTTCGGGTTGTCGAATCCATTTCCTGAGATATCATTTATACCCAGTGTGTTTTAAGATTGCAGTTACTTGCAATTATGCAGAAGGCATCTAACATGGCAAACAAGCTGCTGATGGAAATCAATTATATAGCAAGAATCTCACATGGCTAACAAGCAGCTTTGGAAATCATTTATGCAGCAGGAAACTCACATTGTTAAAAACGCTGCTTTGGAAATCACTTACATAGGAGGCATCTCACATGGTAAAGAAACTGCTCCAAGATATTGATTATGTAGGAGTCATATCACATGGTTAACAAGCTGCTGATGGAAATCAATTATGTAGCAGGTTTCTTTCATGGTTAACAAATTGCTTTTTGAAGTCAGTTATGTGGCAGACATTTCCTATTGTTAACAAGCTGCTCTTGGAAAACAATTATTTTGGAGGTATCTCATTTGGTTAAGAAGTTGTTCATGGAAATTAATTATTTAGCAGGCATCTCACATGGTTAACAAACTGCTCTTGGAAATCATTCATGTAGCAGGCTTCACACCTGGTGAAGAAACTGCTCTTTGAAATCAATTATGTAAGAGGCATCTCATATGGTTAACAAGTTGCTCTTGGAAATTAATTATGTAGCAGGCATCTGATATGGTTAAAAAATTGCACTTGGATATTTATTATATAACAGACATCTCACAGGGCAACCAAGTCTGTTCTTGGAAATCAATAATGTAGCTGGCAGCTCACATGGTTAACAAGCTGCTGATGGAAATCAAATCTGTAAGAGGCATCTTACATGGTTAAAAAGCATATCTTTGAAATGAATTTTGTAGGAGGCATCACACCTGGTTAGCAAGCTGCTGATGAGAATCAATAATATAGCAGACATTTCAGCTGGTTAGGAAGCTGCTGATGGAAATCAATTATGTAGCAGGCATCCTGTATGGTTAACAAGCTGCTCTTAGAAATCAAATCCGTAGCAGGCAAATCACATGGTTTACAAGATGCTCTTTGAAATGAATTATGTAGTAGGCATCTCACATGGTTTACAAGGTGCTTCTGGAAATCAATTCTGTGGGAGGGACCTGACATAGTTAACAAGCTGCTCTTGGAAATCATTAATTACAAACTAGTGAGTTTGTTCCTTGAAAGGTAATCCATGCTTGTAGTTTCTGCCAAAATCTAAGCTACATTTATTTTTAAGGGCAATTGTATGGTGTAATGGTTAACAAACTTGGTTAGGAGATTGTTGCTAGAGATTTCGAATCTCATTAGGTATTCCATAATTCTGCTCTTGTGTCTAATTAAACTAAGTGTTGTAAATGACTGCTTATAGTTGTGTAGAACTTACTATTACAAGACTGAATGTTAAATAAAAGTCGTCATTCAAGTCCTTTTGGAATAAAATCCTTTGTCTAAGTGAGGATAGAGTGTTATACTCTTTATATCATGAGTTATCAAAGGTATAACTAAATAAAAGTCATGAATCAATATTTCCCTGTGGTGTTATATTATCTTATATATTAACAAGTAGCATGTCTAACTGTCTCAAATGCACAAACTGCTAGGTTAGATACTTTCTGTGTGAGGTCAGCACATACTTCACCACCATTCAGATGGCTGAAAATGACAGACTACAAACTTGATGCTTTTTTTTCGAAATTTGATATATATTATCTTTTTGCTGAAAGTTTTAATTGACTTTTTTAAGTAATAATGACAGCTGCTTTGCACACACACACACACACACACACACACACACACACACACACACACACACACACACACACACACACACACAGACACACACACACACACACACACACCTTGTATATACATATTGATCAAGTTTAGTTGACAGTTTAATAGACAAGTGAATCAGATATGGTTATATATGTGGAGTATACAGTTCCTGTTTAGTTGTTATAATTCTAATCAACTTGAAGGCTGTTACTTAAACCAATATTTATTTTTCTGCTGATGTCTCTTTGGGGGTTGTACAAACATGATGAACCTCTTAGAAAGCAGTGAGAGTGGCAACAACTACCTCAGGAATATCACTCTTGGCCCACGTATATTCAACTTGTAAACTTGACCTATAACACACAAAGGCCTACCCTTGACGTATAAAAAACAAGAAAAATCTCTGGCAACCCAAAATACATTAGAGAAGCAAATATGAGGGGAGAGTTATTAATTTATGCATTTATAAAAACACTGAAATTATGATTTCTGCTAGTTTGTTAATCATATATATATATATATATATATATATATATATATGAATATATCATAAATAATATACAAATAGAAATCTTATATATATATATATTTTGAGAGGAGTTCATTTTTCTATCCTCTACAGACAGCTAAATAATTTGAAATAGAGCTACTAATGGACTCAGGGGATGGATTTAATGAAAGATTTTTTTACTTCTAGGAAAGAGAGGCTCTTAGCAAGATGGGTTCTCTAACAATAAACAATGATCAGCCTGAATTCGCAGTAAGATGTAATTATTTATCATACAGAATTTATATCATCAAAAGAAAAAATTCACAAATTATTTGTACAGTTTAATTAATTATTCATATTTAACTAGACCTCACTAATTAGGTTCATATTATTAATTAGGTTCAAGTTGGAGATGTAAAATAATTACATTGCATCATAATTTCATTTGAACTGTTTAAATTGATAGATAAAATTTTTCTACAAAGCTCATTGAAATTTTTCCTTGAACAATATCAACTTCAAATGATAAAATTATAATATATAAATCTCTTGATATCTTATGGTAATATATTTTGTTCATAACCATTCAATGTAAATTTTTAATTGATAACAAAAATTGTAAAAAATTAAATTAGTAGAAAGGATTTTTCCACCAATTTGTCTGTTAGTTGTGTCATATCAACAATTCAAGTCTCTATCTCTTACAGCATAGATAAGTACTTCAGTATTTGTATTCACATGATTTATTCAGCTCCCCGCAAGGATAGTTTTGTGTGAGGCATCCTGAAGAAAGCAAGCTTCCAAAAGTCCAGGTGCAAATATTCTTCATGGTCCCTCAGCTTTCTCCTCCAGGAGTACATTAGCTGCTGGACAATCAATCCAGCCCTAACCCTTTTAAGGTAAAGAGCAGGTGCTGCCTAGCGGGAAGGACCATAAGCCATAAATATAATAAAAAACAACTCCTCACAGATGCCAGATATATATATATACAAGGAGCACACAATAAGTTTACAAACTTTTTTGTATGGGCACTTTTATTGATAGTACACGCATAAAACTCTAGTCCCCTTCAAAGTAATCCTATCCAGCTGTAATGCACTTGTTGTACCGTTTCAACAATTTCTGAAAGGCCCCATGGAAGTCCTCTAGTGTGAGCGTGTCAATGACCTTCATCACAGCCTCTTTCATCTCCTCAATTGTCCCTTAATGACAGCCTCTGAGCTTAGGGAATAAGCAAAAGTCACAGGGAGCAAGTTCTGTACTATAGGGAGGCTGAGGAACTGTCTTGATGCCCATCTTGCTCAAATAGTCTGTGACAAGGATAGAGTTGTGGACTTGGTGCATTGTCCTGGTGGAAAGGCCACTGACCTATTTTGAAAAATGCTGGCCTCTTCCGACGGAATCTCTTCCTGAACTCCCTTAAAACCTCAACATAGTAACCCTAACCCTAATCCTAACCCTTTGGCCAATCAACTCTGGTGTTCTGACTTCCCACACCTCTCATCATCCCTCCCAGACTCCGTGCCTTCCTTGAATCTCTTATGATACTCAAAAACTGATGCTCGATTCATGCAACATGGTCGAAAAGCAGTCTGCGGCATTTTTTCAAAATTTAAAATAGAATTTTATTGCATATCATTCTTCTAAAGTGTCCTCACGTCCAGATTGCATTTTTGAAATTCACCAGCTGTGACAATCAGGCTTTAGTAGAGTGTATTCCAATTGCTGCTGTAGCTGTTAATTTGAACATGAAATCATAAAAATTGGTCAGTCATCTAATAAGATGTATAGTAATAACATAGTGAATTTTTAAGAGTCTATGACAATTTTAAATGCCTGTACAAAAAAGTCTAGAAACTTATTGAAGGCCCCTAGTATATATATATATATATATATATATATATATATATATGTTAGGATAGCACAGACATAGAGTCTCAGCATTCATCAAGCCTGATGGATGCCTTCGCGAGAAACTGATCATAGGCAATCTAAACCTAAAATATATACAGAGTGACTTGAAACAGATGCAATCTATTTTGAGACACTCTGATAATGATTTATTACTGAGATAAGTGCAGTGGGGGTCATTTGGAATATGTCCAGTAAAAAATGCATCCTTTGAGCTAAAGAAATCAAATCAATGTTTTTTAATTGTTATTATATCGGCAATGCAATCTTTTTTGAGTTTCTTATCTCAGTAATAAATCATTATCATATTAATGGGTTGCATCTACTTTGAGAGTAAAAACATTATCATTATTATATATAGATATCAGGAGTAATGAGCCTTAATTTGTGATGTGGCCCATGACATGTTGACAGGAGATTAAATTTTAGAGTTTTCCTTTTTGTAAACCAGTTTCTCTACCAAGGTTAAAGGACTCAATTTTTCCTTCTATTTAGATAGAATGAAGAATAAATAAATTCATGTTTTTTCTAAATAAATAAAACAACTTTGTCTGGAATTTGAACTCAGCTAGTAAATTACATTTTCATCTGTGATAATTATTATATCAACCATACTTATATATATATATATATATATATATATATATATATATATATATATATATATACCAAAATGAATAGGTAAATGAAAAAAATGAAAGAAAGAAATCTTAAAAATTCAAATCTCTTCTTGACCCTATTCATTTAAAAATATTTCAATCTCTCTTTGGACCTACAACAAGAATATATATATATATATATATATATATATATATATATATATATATATATATATATATAATGAAGATGAATAACTAAGTCTTTGGAGCTTTGGGGAATGTGGAGTACCTCTTCATTACCATTGCTCTCAGGTCCACTTTGACCCAGACTGGTAGTACCATTTTAGGGTCTCATCTATGGGTCAAACAGAAATATTTAATCATTTACTATACTTGAAACCATTTAACCATGTGCAAACAAATGAGGTCTGGCTTATTTAAAAATGTTACCTACAAACTATTCATTTACAAATTGTAAATATCTAATATATATATATATATATATATATATATATATATATATATATATATATATATATATATATAGATATATATATATATATATGCATGTTTAAATAGGATTTGGGATAAAATAACCTACAAGGGTTGATGTCATAAAATATAACCAACCAACCAACCAACCAACCAACCATCAATTAGTCTTCATACTGGTTTATAATTATTAGCTGAATTGACTTCATTGTCATTTTTTAACAGTATCTGATTCATTGCAAAAGACAAGAAAAATATATATCTTGTCAGATGCTTCTGAACAATCATTGCTCTCATTGGCATAGTATCCATCTATAAATTATCTTGAATTGCTATCTGATTCCTAACTAGAGTAAACTAAGTTCCTCAAAGTATATGTACATTTCTTCATGGGTGGCATTTTTTTAAATAAAAGGGTGTTGTTTTCTAAATAAATATGGTGTACTCAAAAGTCACTATACTTTGTATATATATATTTATTCTAATTCTATCTGACAAGCCTGAATAAGTGAAATAGATCTATAATGGAAATGAATGCTATTCCTAAATTTCTTATTTTTTAAAACAATATATATATATATATATATATATATATATATATATATATATATAGTATATATTGCATTTATATTAATGTCTGTAAATAGGAAAGTAAAAAGGTTGATTTGAAAAGATAAGATTGAAAGCAATTGTTTTATAATTCATTTTCTATCTTATATTTTGAATATTTTTTTCTTATTATGTAAATATTTTGTTGATAGATTTTAAATTGATCTTGGTTGTGATGGTGTTATAATCTATCTATCTATCTATCTATCTATCTATCTATCTATCTACCAATCTATCTATCTAAGAAAGTAAAAAGTTTGGAAAATCATTTTGACAGAAAAAGTTTGAAACATCATTTTGTCAGAGATCTAACATCATCATCTTAAATATATATATATATATATATATATATATATATATATATATATATATATATATATATATACACTTTGATGCCTTAAAACCACTGTATATATATATATATATATATATATATACACAGTGGATTGAATATATATATATATATATAATATATATATATATATATATATATATATATATTTTAATACCTTAGTTCACATACACTCCCCATATATATATATATGTATATATATATATATATATATATTGATACCATAATTCTTTTAAATATGCGTGTGTCTATAGTTTCTTTTACTCTGGCAAGTCTAAACACTAAAGTATTTGTAAAATATTACATATACATGCAGCTGCTGCAGCAGCAAAAAGAATAATCAGACTTGATTTTCCATCTCATAGTGGGAACACCAGCTGAAGGTGTAGCCTATTCATATAATCTTTGGTTGCATTCACAATTTTCCTGTAATGAAGCATGGATTCAGTGATGTAAGATTTGAAATAAATGAAGAGATAACAACACATCATTATTCTGAACATAGACAAGAATAGAATTTCCATGTAATTCACTTACAAAATCCAAGTAAGGCATTGTTAATTTAGGTGTATTAACTTGAATTGTATGACAAGATGATAGCACCATTGGAAAGTCCAATATCATTCTATGTAGTTCTATATATAGATATACATTTATAATTTAATATCTTAGTTGTGGTATATATATATATATATATATATATATATATATATATATATAACAGCCGAGTTGGCTGGGGCTGTAGAATACACTGACTTCATCTCTGTAGAAGGGTAAGACCCCTCCAAGGAATGTCCTAGATATGACAATTAACTGTATCTGATGGTGAGGATCCAGTCCTGGAGTTTTGGGGAATGTGGTATACCTCTTCATTGCCATTTCTCCGAGGGACACTCTGACTGTTAGAGTCCCCTCTATGAGTCAAATAGAATCGTTTATTAATATTAAATTGAATTATCAGTTTTAGAAAGCAATTCTTGAAACCATTTGATTGTGTGCAAACAAATGAGCTCAAAATCATTTTAAAATAATATTACCTACAAACTATTCTCTTAAAAATTATAAATAATATATATATGTATAAACAGGATTTGGCATTAAATAACTATCAAAGGTTGATATGCCATTCATCTAGATAACCTAACCACACACACACACACACACACACACACATACACACACACATTTTAATAAATAGTAAATATCAGTTTAAGTATTCTTGATCTTTTTTAGTCTCTTTATGTCTAGTAAAGTTCTTTTGTTGTCGGTAAAGCTTTGATTTTATAAGATTTTGAGTAAAATTTAAGTTACATAAACATATGACACAATTAAGTAACATGCAGTGCTTCCTGTTGTATGATGTTGACTTTTTTTTTAATGTTCGTCATTTTTTATCTTTTATCACAAACTCGAAAAATATTTTTATTGACTTAAAAGTTTATTTGCAAACGGGACATCTGTTTCCTATATGTTTGGCTTTTTTCTAAGTACAGAGGAAACGTTCCTTGTATGCAACTGTTTTAGAATTTTTTCTTGGAGAAATGAATAATGTCTCCAATAAGTTGACAGCTGGTATAGGAATCTACAAAGAAGGAACTAATGAATTTAAAAAAACAACAAAAAAAATTTGTTTAAATTACTTTTCTCAATATGTCATAGCTTGTAATTTTAAATGGGATTAGGTTATATTTGGATTATGTGTGAAAATTAAAACTAAGTTATGACAACCACTTCTGTCTCTCAGTAACACAGACTTTAATTCCTGACCACTGACAATCCTTTTCTTCCTGATTTTTGAAGCATTTCTAAAGTAAAATCATTATCAATACCATTACATTATACATGTTCATCTCCTCTCTCATAACTGAAATGTCATGGCGAGTAATTCCCCTTTACATCTCTCAGGATAATGGGGGTTATTTGATGGTGCCCATCTCCTCTCCAGCAACCTTTTAGGTAATTGGGGTGCCATGTCAAGTAATTCCTCTTTATAGCATCTTTCAGAACAAAGGAAGTTACATAGCAGTGTCCATTCCTCTCATAGTGACAGATTGAACTGAGTTAAATGGTACCAGTAGCAAGGAACATGCCATGATTTGACCTATTATCAAACATCTAAGATGGATTGCTTATACAAGGCTAAAAAGATCTAATTGCCCTGTTATTTACCTCTGGCTGAAGGAGAAATGGATTCCTGTTTTTCCTCAGGGCATTATTTGCAAAGTGAACTCAAATAATCTTAGGTTAAAACTCACTTTACCAATTCCATTCCTTGTGTTGTTAATTGTTAGGCCACTTTCTCCTTCAAGATTCACTGAGAAGTGGGAAGACATCCTCACGCACACAGCTACCTTTTCTTTTTCTTTTTTCTAAGCATTTTAGAGTTTGTAATGTTCCTAAAAAACAAAACAAAACAGAAGAGATTTTGTGTGAGAGCTTGAAGAAATGATTTTGTGGAATTTTCCATTAAGCTAGTGTCAATTATCAAATGGTTGTTTCTGGTTTGATGGATTTTTTCCCCCTTGATTCCTTTCTGTAATGAAAGTGCTTTTCATGTCTAAAAAAATAAAAATAAAAAAAATAAAAAAATAAACAACTTTCTAACAATTCTAAATACTGAGTTCATTTTCTAAAATGAAAAAAAAAAAAAAACTAAAAAAAGAGAAGGAAAAAAAAACAAACAAAAAATAGAAGGAAAAAAGAAACTAAAAAAAAAAAGGAGGAAAAAAGAAACTATGAAAAATATTCCTGGATTTGTAACAGCTATGGTACTGTTAACATAGAAAGTGTTTTAAACACCCAATCTGAAATATTTGCAATGTTTATTATGTTACCCATCGAAACACATGTTCATTATTACTCATTTAGATCTTATACATTAACATCTGAAATATATATTTTTTGTTTTTGGTTTTAAGAAAAAACATTCTAAATGTTGTGGCTGAATCAAACATTTTAGAATGGTATAAACTGTTTAGTATCTTTTAGATCTTTCATCTTTGGAGGTTATTTTTTTTATAGTTCCATCAATATCCATCAATATGATTAATCATTAGATAAGAATAAATACACTTACATATATCAAAATGCAAATTATAAGTAAATATATATTATAGTTTACTTATAATTCATATTTACTACTGCACACTATCTACAATTGTAGCATTAGTAGATTTATTTTGATACTTGCATGTTTTCTTTCTTTCTTTCTTTCTTTCTTTCTCTCTCTCTCTCTCTCTCTCTCTCTCTCTCACACACACACACACACATAGAGTATTGTCCATAAACAAGTTTACCCCAACCAATATTTCATAAAAAGTTCATTTTCATTCAGAACAAAGATACCAGGATTTTATTATTGCAAATGGAACTGTAATACAATCAAAACATATCAAGAAATATTTATTACCAAACTTTACAGCAGTGAAACTCTCAAACTAAAAATATGGGGTGGGAAGTCCCTGTTGTGTAATGGCTAAAGTGTTGGATTATGGCCTCAAAGTAAGTCAGTTCAAACTCCAGTCAAACTATTATGTACACATCAAAGTAATATTCACAGGAAAGGTATGAACCCCCTAACACTCTTGGTTAAATAGTATCACTGTTGTTATTCCAAAAGGATAGTTTTGGCATGAAATAAGCCATGAAGTTTAATATGCCATTAAACAAAGAAAACAAAAAAAAACTCACCAATATATGAAGATGTAGTCCAAAAATAAGTACACTTCTATTCATACAATTTTGTTTTGGGCTCCAGAAGTGTTGTACTTCTATTTTTGGCTACAGAGTTTCAATGTTGCAGAGATTGGTTATAAATACAAAAACAGATATTATTAGGCATTAACCTTATAATATCCATTTCGATTGTATAATGTTCAATCAGAAGTAATAAATTCCTGGAAGAAAACTGTTTTTGGTGAACTTAAAAAATTACCTTATAGCATAACTTTATATGCACACATACATGGGATTACTCTATATGTGTGTATAAATGCCATAACTTCATATGCTCATATAAATGGCATTCCTTTATATGCACATACATAAAAATTGCATTTATATGCACATATAAATGGCATTACTTTATATGCTCATATAAATGTCAAAAGCTCCAGACTGGATTATAGAGCAGTGGAATAAATTTCATTGGACTGACAAATCAAAGTTTGAAATCTTTGAATCAAATAGGAGGGTCTATGTGTGATAGAGCAGCAACCTCCTGTATCACACCAACCATAAAGCATGAAGGGGGCTCTGTAATGTTGTGAGGGGCTTTTGCCAATTGCAAAGTTGGGGATTTGCACCAAGTAAAGGACGAGTTGAATCAGACTGGCAATCACATCATAGTGCATCAGCACGCAAGCCCATCTAGAATGTGGATTGTAGGTAAGATATTAACCCAAAGCATACAAGTAAACTCTGCTAGAGGTACATTAAAAGCAAAGAGGAAGAGTACATCCTTCAACTGATACTTTGGCTAGCACAATCAGCAGACTTAAATCCCATTGAATCGGTGTAGGATGAACTTTACCAAAAAGTCAGAGCTAAACAACCCATAAATGTGACCACCTCTGGCAACTCTTGCAGGAAAGCAAGGCAGAATTATCTTCAGTTTACCTCCAGTCTTTGGTGGAAAGAATACAGAGAATCTGTGAAACAGTGATAGTGTTCAAAGAAAGTCATTTTGATTATTCAAAAGTTTTTATATTTTTTGGTTTAATTTGTATTTGATATGGTTCAGGAAGAGTTGTATTTAGTATAATAAATAGAACTATTGTGGTACCAAACTTGTTTCATAAAAATAATACTTTTAGGATAAGGAATAAGAATTTTTTAGGGTGGCCAATTACTTTTGACTCATAGTGTATATATATATATATATATATATATATACTTTCAAGAAAAAAATCAAAATTCGGTCACATTAGGATTATAAATTCATTTCAAAAATTTATAATCCTAATGTGACCGAATTTTGTTTTTTTCTTCAAAGAAAATTTGTTCTGCGATATCATTTACATTGAGCTCTTTACCAGGAATATTTAAATATTCGAAGTTTGAATAATTTAATTGTCCTGATGGAATTGTTCGTTACTCTGGATTTACTGGATTGAAGAATACCTTATATTATATATATATATATATATATATATATATATAATGAAAGTGCTTGCAGCATACTGGACATTGCCATGATAAATGGTGTCTGCGACCCAAGTTCAATTCCTGAAACAAGGTTGTTTGCATTTCACATTGCACTAATACCCTCAGTAAAGGTATAGATCCAACTATTATCTCTCCAGCTATGGGTAAATTGTAGGGCAGATTAGTAACCTTGATATGGCAACTAGTCTTGAAGGAAAACTTAATGAAGTCAAACTGGTGAAACTTTGCCAAAAAAATTGACTTCACATCTTGCCCATGTGGAGGAGTTGATAAATACATTACATATATATATCATCATCATCATGATGTCACACTGCTTGCATGGATTTCCTTGACTCTCTCTCTCGTCATTTGTCCTTATCATCCTATCATCCATCACTCCAGGCAGGTCTTCCAGCCTTACATTCTGTGTCCGTCCTGAGCTGTTTTAGGTAAGTTCTTGTTAGTTGCCTAACTCTGGCACATCCATGTGAAGGGGTCAATTGAAGAATGTCACTTATAAATTCACCCTTGCTTCTCCAGCAGTGTCCCGCTTATCTTGTTTGTCTTATTTGAATGGTTTTAGAGATGAGAGGTAGGTGGCTGTCAAGCTGTTGTTTTGTTGGAAGTAGTTTTCAGGATTT
>CAUZXS010002298.1:35000-43456 GCA_963585895.1 Sepioteuthis lessoniana
TCTGCTGAAGGAAGTTTGGAAAGGGGGTGCTATCTTTTCAGAACCAAAGGTCAAGAATGAAGGTTAAAAATAAAATGAAAATAAAATGAGGATGTTTGCTTCAGACTTTAGCCTTTTGACTTCCCTTTTCCTTCCTTTTACAACTATCAACAAGCAAATCAAGATGTTGTGAGGTCTACAAAAAGAGACCAAAAGGCAGGCTAAGTGATGGCATGTTTGATATTATTTTCTAAGAGGTCTAGGGTGGATATATATATAAAAAATTTCTATTCTGCTCTTTCAAATAATTAACCTTTTATTTTCTATAGTTTTGTTCATACCTTACTTTCTCAATTTACATTGTTGACAGCACCTGTCTTCTTCGCTTCAAAGAAGAGCCTTTTTATTGATTTATTTTTTTTACTGTCCTTTTGTTTATAATGTTCTGGTCAGTGTTTTCCTATTTGTTATGGATTACTTAGTCAGTATAGAAGCATCAAGTCAGAAAAGGTAAGTACAAAATCCTTTTTAGCATTTTAAGTGCTGTGAATTAAAGATGTTATTTAAAGATTTACTTTAATTTTTCATTTGTTGTTATTTTATTTTATTTGTAACTCAGCTAGGTTTTCAAAATAATTTATACGCTAAAAAGTCTTTTTACATACTAGGGTGAGTCAAAAGTTTTGCAATATTTTGAATATAAGAAGATACTCTGTGTCAGGTGGAATTATTAGGGATTAATTCACTACAAATTTATTCCTGACAATCGAATTGTCAATACCAACCTGTACTCCAAACAGCTTGAGTGGATGTATGCCATTGTGCAACAAAAATATAACAGCATTAGTAAACAGAAAGTAAGTTCTTCTGCAGCAAGACAATGCAAGACCTCATTCTATGCAAATAAACTCCAGAAAGTTGAGGTAATTGAACTGATGCAATAATCAGCAGAGTCCAGATTTAGCACACTTGGATTATTACTTGTCCCAATTCATGGCTCACTTCTAGTATTTGCTACGCTTCAACAACCAAGGAAAGGTGGAAGCTTCAGTGAAGGAGTTTTTTTTTACCTCAAAGGATAAAAAACTGGTATCAGCTTCAAATCTAAGAACTGGCTTCAGATGGTGCGACACATGGGCACCTATTTTGAATGCAATGCTGCTTTTGTTATAACTTAAAGAATAAAGCAAATAAGTTATCAAAATATTGTTCATTTTTTTAATTCAACTTTTTGTATTTTTGTATAACATGCTCTCATGTATAAAAAAAAAACAACCAATTTTAGAATAGGAAATTCTTGAAAAAATTATTCTTGTGTATACATATTGACTTTTAGAATTTGTAGCAGCTAAATTTAACCTAAATCAAAATTAGGTTAAATTTAGCTGCTACAAATTCATTGATTCAACTTTTTATTTGTTAGTACTGACTAAAAGTAAGAATTTACCTAAGTCTCAATAATTCAATAAGTTTCCAGACTTTTTTGTACAGGCATTTAAAATTGTCATAAACAAATGAAAATCCACTATGTTTATTGATATACATCTTATGAGATGACTGACTAATTTTTATGATTTCACGTTCAAGTGAACAGCGACAGCAGCAATTGGAATACACCCTACTAAAGCCTGATTGTTACAGCTGGTCAATTTCAAAAATCCAATCTGGATGTGAGGACACTTTAGAAGAATGATATGCAATAAGATTCTGTTCTAAACTTGAAAAAAAATGTCACAGAAACGTATGGAATGCTTCAATCGAGCATCAGTTTTTGAGTAGCATAAGAGATTCAAGGAAGGCAGGGAGTCTGTGAGAGATGATGAGAGGTGTGGGAGGAGTAAGGAAGTCAATACACCAGAGTTGATTGGCCAAAGGGTTAGGGTTAGGGTTACTATGTTGAGGTTTTATGGGAGTTCAGGAAGAAATTCCGTTGGAAGAGGCCAGCACTTTTCAAATTGGATCAGTGGCATTTCCACCAGGATAATGCACCAGTGCACAACTCCATCCTTGTCACAGACTATTTGACCAAGATGGGCATCAAGACAGTTGCTCACCCTCCCTATAGTCCAGACCTTGCTCCCTGTGACTTTTGCTTATTCCCTAAGCTCACAGGCTGTTGTTATGAGACAATTGAGGAGGTGAAAGAGGCTGTGATGAAGGTCATTGACATGCTCACACAAGAGGACTTCCATGGGGCCTTCCAGAAGTTGTTGGAACGGTACAATAAGTTTATTACTTCGAAGGGGACTAGAGTTTCATGTGTTTACTATCAATAAAAGTGCCCATACGAAAAAAGTCTGGAAACTTATTTAATAATCCTTGTAATTCACATTTTTTCTAAAAACACAAAATTTAAATAGAATTTAAAGTAAATACACAGACATGTTCACACAAAAATGGAATAAGATTGAGGTGAAAAAAAAGTCTCATTAGGAAAAACAAAATTATAAACAAACACACATTCCAGTGGCTATTTTTCTGTAACCCAATATAACACATTTGTTTGGACTATAGATATAACTTATTTTCAATCATTTCTTCCTGAATATGGTGAAGACTGTGTCTACAAAAAAAGTTAATAATATTGTTCATGGAGATAATACACAAAACTAACTTTTTTGCTTGAAAAATAGTGCATCTTATACTCAGATAATTATGATATTTTATCATCAATATATTTTTCTACGAAAAAAGAAAAACTATGGCTTTAAAGTTTAACATAATATCATTATCGTTTTTAAAAAAAGGTTAAACTGAGAATTAATGATACATTTGGGCCTTAAATCCTCAATTTTTAACAGTGCATTCTTGTACTGCCTTGAAAAATTTCTCTCATATTGAATATGAATTTTAATTTACTCCAGATTAAAGTCACAGGCAAATATAATTAGATTACAGAAAATGATTACCTGAACTGATCAGTTTCTACAGTATATTTTCAGTTCTCAACAAATAACGACTTAAAGAATATGGGATTACTAAAAGACAAATAAGAAAAAAATGGATTAAATAATTCATTTAAATCAGATCTTAAACAGGATATAGAAAAAGAAAAGATAAAAGGGCAACACGTTTCTCTTGTCACAAGTCAATTTTCATTTTATGAAATAAAATTTCATTCATGAAGAATCTATTCTTATAATAAAACATGTCAATTTAATTTTTCATATTGTTTTCATTTTCTCTTAAATTTTATTTCAAACCTAACCCATATATAATTCAAATATATATATATATATATATATATATATATATATATATATATATATATATATTGTAAGGGTTTATATATTATATGTATTGTAATGGTTTATGGTTTGATGAATACATAAAACATGAAACCAATGGTTGCAGACACTAACTACCATGTAATATATATATATATATATATATATATATATAAATCCTCTTCAGTTAAAATTTCAATCTGATGATCCAGTTATTTATTGTAAGTAGCTGGTGAAATAAATTCATAATGGATTATATCTATAGACTTTTCTTGATATTAATGATATTCCTATAAGTATACCCTTATCCCCTTATCCTCTTAAGTAGCCAAGTTGTCTAGTATTTTCCACATCACTGGTCACAATGTGTTTTATTATTCTTGTGCTCATCCTTCTTTTCTGGGGATGGGTAGTCCCCATGGTGTGATGAATAACACGCTGAACTGTGACATTGTGATAAGTGAGTCTGAACTCCAGTCATGCAGTTACATTCACTTTCAGACTAATGCTCTTGGGAAAGGTATAAACCTCCTCATAACTTCCCACCAGCTATGGATCAAATAATATCACAGCTGCTCTTTTACAAGGAGGAATTTGACATTGAATAACCAATGAAGGTTGATATTCTATAAAACAAAGAAACCAAACCTTCGTTTCATTGTTGACCTGAATCACTTGACAGTTTTATCATGGAGGTTGTTTCCAGTCTTTTGGACAGCATTTGACAACTGCACAGATCCACCTGTTGTCTGTGAACCTTCTAATGTGTCTGGTTCAACAGAACTTCTGCTTTCAATACCGTGATCACATCCTTTACTCTACTCCCCTCCTTAATTACTTCACTTCAGATGTGCATTCACAACAATATTTTAAGCATGGATTTTTTCATAGTCCTCTATATCATAACCACTCTCTTTTCTTCCTCCTTTGTAATAGCCCACATTTCACTTGTATATATCATCACTGGTGAAATGGCACATATTCGCCATCCATCCAAAGTAGACATACTCTTTCACTTCCTCAATTTCATCACTTCCTACCTGTGGTACATCAATGGAACATATGGATTTAGTTTTAAGGTCAACAACCGAATTTTGATTGTTCAGCTCTGTCAGCAGTGCCTGTAACTGATAAGTGGTTTCTGTAATGAACCCAATGTCATCTGTGAGTGGGAGGTAAGTTAATAGTTTGCAATTGATTTTGATGCCAGTCTATGTCCCAGAGGAACATTTTGAGACATTCTGCAAAGAACTTTGTATGTCACAATTACTGACAGGTCAGAGGTTACAGCACTCAGTAACAAATAAAGGAGAGGTGGAGGAGGTTTATAAAACCCTTTACATGAACTTCTTTAGCTTATCAATAGCACTCCTTTCACTGTCACCAAAAGTATCAAGGGGAAGGAGGTGTTATCAATATTGGTTAATGGGATTGAGAAAGCTCCTCAGCTGATGAAAAGCAAGAAAACTCCCCAAAAAGATAGAACAAAAACAGAAATGTAAAGAAATGCAAGGGAGCAACTATGAAAAGCCATGGCTGTATGTTTCAACTGCTATTTGAAGGAGGAAAAATACAATCAGTGTAGAAGGAGTTGAAGACTATATTGCTTCACAAAAAAGGGGAGGAAGAAGATCTGAAAAGCTATTGTCCCATTTGCCTCTTGTCTCACCTTTATAAACTGTTCACCAACATTATAGTCACCTGGTTGACAAAACATCATGAAGACTAAAAACCAAGAGAGTAAGGAGGCTCCTATAAGAATTATAGCAGGATCAACAACATTTGGTCAAACATAGTTGATATCGCCAGCAAAATAATAGCAGGTCCCTTCTTTGTATTTGCTTTCATTGATTATTAGAAGGCAGCATAGAGATCAATGCAGTTTTAAATTCTTTAGAAATGCAATTAGTCAAGACATAATACACCAAACTTTTTATGAGGCAAACTCAAATATAGCATTGCTGTCACCACCCATAACAATATATATATATATATATATATATATGTGTGTGTGTGTGTGTGTGTGTGTGTGTGTGTGTGTGTGTGTGAAGAAAATAGAAAATCAAAGTAATCCAAAAGTGATGAATCTATTATACTTTTGGATTACAATGTTTTTCTCTTTTCCTCATTCTGTCAGATTCATTTCCATTATTTACTTCCATATATATATATATATTTCTCTGCCTGATGATTGTTCTATACAGATCGCATGAAACCGGTGGTCACAGATAAGAACCCATGCTATTGAATATATATAATAACTAATTTATATTCATTTATCATTATAAATAGCTACATCACTGATACTGAGCAATCTCCAAATCATACTGCATTTGGTCTGCTTCAAACCCACCAAGTGAGATAATGACAACCATACACTGTTGTGACATTTTTTTCATGAGGGAAACAAAGGGGTTTCTAAGATATCATTCTGAATCTGTTATAATTTTATTTTTCATCAGGAAAAAACAGATGCACCCAGTATATTAAGTGGAATTCATTTAGAATCATAAATGTAACATAGCCTTTTCTGTTTTCAATCTGATGTTTTAATAGCAAAACACATCACTTAAGAGATTTACTTTCATTTTTCATTTGTAATCATTTCATTTTATTTGTAAGTCAGGTTTTTCAAATAAAGATCTTAATTGTTTCAGAGACTCAATGGTAGTGATGAGGGAAGGAATAATAAAAACAACAGCATCAAAAAACAGCTGAATAGATAAATAAATCTATTGAATATATTACTAAAATTTTTTATTATATTTGTATGTACAGTATTGTCGATAAACAAGTACACTCCTAACAATCTTTTATGATTAGTTTATTTTATTCTAAACCAAAGATTCCAGAACTTTATTATTTCTCATGGAATATTGTACAATCAAAATGGACATTATTAGATATTATTTATAACCAAATTTAACTTCAGCAAAACTCTGTAACCAAAAATATGTAGACCCCTAATATATACTAATGAATTTACAATGTATATTATATCTTTGCACTAAGCACTGCGGGCAGATTGGTCACTTCATGACAGGTTCACTATACCCACACCCTTGGCTGCTTTGTGAAGGGCTCACTTTGCTTATAACCTTACTATTCAGCATTTGAAATGTTGTCATATAATCTCATTGACATTGTCTCTTCACAAATTGTTGAAAGTTATGCTCAGTATAATCTTTTGTCGCAAAAAATTAAGTTTTTTTTTTCTATATTTTCTATATTCAATTCATATATAAATATACATAATGATTTAACTTTTGATCTGGTATCTTGTGCCTTTTACCTGATAACTTTTACTCATTGCTTTTTACTTTTTACCCTTTTTATTTATCCATTCCCTGTAGACAACTGGGCCATTAAGAGAAAAATGGAATTAGATGCTTTATATATAGATTGATGCAATTTTATTTTTGATTAGAAAGGGGTTGTAATTAAAGAAGATATTACTAAGTTAAGGTCATAATGTTGGGTACCCAATGAAAATTGACTTCACTATGATAGCAATTATCTGAAAGACTATTTTGATACTGTTGTCCGATGGCAAATCACTAGTATAGATATAAAATAAGTTTAAATACAGAATCACCCATAAGAAAATACACCCTAATAATTTTTATAAAATGTTGATTTCTTCTAAACAAAAGGTACCAGGAAATCATTATTTCTTGTGGAAAAGAATACAATCAAAGCAGATATCATTAAGTATAATTTATTAACAAACTCTTCTTCACTATAACTTTGTAGCTTAAAAAATGAAAATCTTGCAGTCGGAAAAATAAGAAAACCCTTTAATAAATTTGTACAATCTTCCCTCCTTTCTAAATTGAAACATCAATATCATCATGGGACCTAATGAATTCACAAGTAATCTAGTAAATTACAAAAATTTTCATTATGTCTGTATATATATATATATATATATACTCTTTAAGAAAAACAACAAACCGGTCACATTGGGATTATAAATTTATTTCCATCCTGTTACGCGTTTTTGAAAATTTCAATGTTATATATATATATATATATATATATATATATATATATATATATATATATATATATATATATAACATAACGATATATATATACATAACTACAACAAGGCAAAAAGAAAACATTATTACAAGATTTTTTTATAAGAGCAATAGACATAGAGAATGCATTGTTTATATTAAACCTTATTTTTTAGCCATCCAAATTATTGATAAATTCCCACAATATATCTCTTATCTTCACCAAATTAATACTCTAAGAATGTGGGATACTAAAAGACAATCAGATAAAATATTAAGCAAAACAATTCATATAAAACTTAACCAATATAGGATATATATATATATATATATATATATATGCACCCTACAAATCAGCAGCTGTATGGCCACTAACCTCTCATCTTTTGCTCAGTCAGTTGTGGCAGTAGAATACATTGACTGCTTCTCTGCAAAATGGTAAGACCCCCCCCCAACAAGTATCCTGGATATGACATAAAAAAATCTGATGGTGATGTTCCAGTAATGCTGGAGCTTTGGGGAATGCAGAGTACACCTTTATTGCTATTGCTTCCAGGTCCACTTTGGCCCGGAGTGGTAGCACTTGATAGGGTTCCATCTATGGGTCAAGTAGAACTAAACTGTGTACTAATGCTAAACCAAATTGCTTGGGTGCTGTTGTAAAAGTAGGTACAAACTAATGTTCTCTTATGGACTTCTACTCATAGACACACCAGTATTGGCTAACCAGGAAAGACTTACATACATCAGTTCTCTGTAGACACTGGATGAAGTCAAGAGGACCTGCTAGGAGCAATAGATGGTTGGTGTAGATGATGAGGGAGAGTGAAGGGACTCCAAGCTTTCAATACAACTTGATGATGATGATATATATTAAAAAAAAAGCTTGTATACGTTTCTTCTCATTTCATATATGGACTTTGTTTTCGTGAAATAACATTCAATTTCTAATGAAGCAATCCTTATCGAAAATCACATCAATTTGATTTGCTTTATTAATCCAAATCTTATATATCATATATAAAATCTTATAATATATATATATATATATAATATATATATATATATATATATATATATAATATATATATATATAACATTTTGTTCTTCATGGAAGAAAGAGTGGATCTCCAACAAAAAACAATAATCAGTGGGAAGACATGTTGCTCCAAGGTCAAAATTGGTATTATCTTGAGGGTGTTGCAATTTTATCAAGGTAGTTGTCTTA
>CAUZXS010002299.1:2500-10000 GCA_963585895.1 Sepioteuthis lessoniana
TATTTACAGTTAAATGATCAAACAGTTCTATTTCTAACTAATCAATTTTGCATTAGCCACTTGTTTTCACACAGTTTAAATGGTCAAACGGTTCTATTTGACCCAGCTGTCAGGTGCTACCACTCCGGGTCAGAGTGGACGAGTGAGCAGTGGCGATTAACGAGTTCTACACTTTCTAAAAATATCTAAGATTCTCACCATCAGATTGTTTAATCTCATATCCCGGATACTTCTGCAGAGGTAGAGTCGGGGTATTCTGTGGCCCCAGTCGACTGGGCTGTGGTCAGTCAGAGTTTGTGATTAAAAAACAATAAATTTCTATGCACGATAAGAGTGTATTTTTTTTCAAGATTAAGTATATGCACAATTTTGTATTCGAAGTATTCACAAATAATGGGGTTGGTGTGTTGGTTGGTTGGGTTGTATGGTATATAAACCTTTAAATCTATCTTATACAAATAATCATTTCTATTTCAAACAAATTAGTCTGGCATGAGAACACAATTAGTCAAAAATATTTCTATTTCAAGCTATTCAGTTTAGTCAAACAGTTCTGATTCAAACAATTCAGTTTAGCATAAGTACAGTTTCAAAGTCAAAAACAGTTCTATATCAAACAATTCAGTTTTGCATAAGTACGCAGTTTAAATATCAAAACAGTTCTATTTCGAGTAATTTAGTTTAGCATTAATAAGCAGATTAGTTCTATTTAACCCATAGATATGGCCCTATCAGGTGCTACAACTTTGGGCTAGAGTGGACCTGGAAGTAATGGCAAGCAAGGGATGCTGTTCATTTCCCAAAGTTCCAGCATCACTGGAACTTCACCATCAGATTATTTTGTGTCATATCCAGGACACTCGTTGTGTGGGGGTCTTACCACTTTTCAGAGGTGCAGTCGGTGTATTCTACAGCCCCAGTCGACTGAGCAACACAAATAATGACGACCAATCAAAAAAAAAAATATTCAGAAAAACAGAAGATAATAAAGCGTGTATATGTGTGCGTGTATCTGTTGATATATTAAAAAGTTAAGAGATACAGGGAGCATTTATTTCGAAATTCAAAAACTCTATTGGCCGGTATATTTACATGAGTATAAATCAACAGCAATTAAAACTCCGTGAAATTTGTAAACACAAAGAAACAAGGGCTATAATATACTTCTTCTAACGACTATAAGAGCCTGTGGTGTAATGGTTATCGTCGATCAAGTCCTAAAGAAATTTAAAAACGTTTCATCTAAAAACTGGTTTTTAAGGAGGTGCCCGTGGTGTAATTTCATCGTTGGAAATGGACACAGCGACACGTGTTCAAATCCTGGATGAGACTGATTGCATTTCACATAGCACTAATACCCTTGGGAAAGGTATGAATCCAATTAGTCTCCCTCCAGCTATGGGTAAATAGTAGCGCAGACTAGGTTCTTCAGCCTTGGTGAGGCAACTAGTCTAGGAGAAGGAAAACTCTGAATTGAAACCTGTTAAACTCCGCTTAAAAACTGACCTTGTGTCATATCCTGCCCGAGTGAAGGGGTTGGTAAATAGGATGATAGCTTAGATATTGAGTATATGACGCCATAAGAAAATGTCTAGGAGTTTTAGTAGTAAATAAACTTTTGAGTACTTATGCAAGGGTTTCTTTCGTTCGTCAACTTCGTCAGGGTCACAACAGGGTCCTAAATTTACGAACGTCTATTTAGTACAGTTATGTCACACGATGAGACATTTCATACTGAACGAATTGTAAAAAGAAATTATTATTTCATAACATCCGTTAAGTTTTCCTTTATATATATATATATATATATATATACTGGTAATGTTGTTTGCTATATGTATATATACATATGAGTCAGGAGAGCCAAGGCACTGCTTTAACGTTGCTTAGCAACTAACAATTGCCAAGCACCACTTACTCCGTATCTACACTATCCTTATATATATATATATATAGGGAATTACCGTTGCGAAGTGACATCGTAGTTTGTGAGTTTGAACTCCAGTTGCGCTATAACGTTTACTTTCAGGCAATACCCTCGGGAGAGGCATGAACCTCTTTATCCACCCAGCAATGGTTTAAGTAGTTCTCCTTCAGTTGTTTCACATAGAGGCTATGAGAAAACTCACGAACACGGATGAATGCAGAAACCAAGAAGACAGAAAATGATAAAAAAAACTTTATTTTCATAGATATATTTTCTAAAGCGATCGATTCACACAGAAGTGTGTAGTATAATGATATCTCTTCATACCATCGGCAAAAATCTAAAGAGTATTCACTGTGTTGGGGGTTAACCTATAAATAAATAGGTATTGGTTTGGTGTAGTGCGTTTCGCTGAAGGTGCATGCAAATCTGAACCTCACCCAGATCCGTAAACAACGGAAGACAAATTTGCACGCGTTGAAACTTTGATTCGGTGTTATAGTGTACACTTGTTGATATGACCATGGAACTTGGTCTTTCAACCTCGTTGGTCGATGGAATCATTCGCGAGATATATGTTCTCTGATTGGACAAGTAACATAGTAGTAGTGATAACATATGCACTGTTGGGTATCACCCACCTTTCTCCACACAATGAAGTGGTCCATCTGCCGTATAAAGAAGGGCAGACTAGAAGGTGAAGAGCCACTTCACATAACGTGAAATGGCATTCAGTTGCCGGGTCGCATTTCGGTCGGCCGTGCTGGCGGCGGCACGGATCTGGCCGGGTGTGGCTCGCTGACTGGAATATTTTCCTTCGGCCTCAGGGGGCCTTGCCCCCAGGCTTTTACCCCCTTTTCTATGGGGTTGGGTTAATTGCCCGGCGTCTGAGGCGTCCCAAACAAGGGGAATGCCGACGGGGCCGAGGGCATTTTTGGGAAACTCCAGGCGCGTGTGGGCTACGGCCCTGCGCCCGGTCCCACCTAAAAAAAGGCCTTGTGCCACACTTGCTCGTTATGTGGTGCGAGTAACAAATACCGCCGCTTCGTATAACCGAAGCCAATACTATCGTTGGACTATATCCTTATTCTGTTTTCTCTAATCCTATGTTCTTGTCTACAAACAGTCTCTCTATTGTATATACTTTTTCCTGAGAACATAACTCTATTTCCTCACATTTCGTGGTTTGTCCTTTATTTAATATTACAAGCGTTCATTAACCAGAACGCAACACGCACGATGTTTTATTTATATAGGATCAGTATGTTACTTTTCCAGTATCTATAAGAGGCGCTCTTAGAGTTACAGTTATTGTCACTGGAAATAGAATTGGGGATCCGGGTACTAATACTAGTTGAGATTGTTTGTATTTCCCTTTGCAGTAATGAAACCATCAGCTCTTCCTGTTCACAGCTTTGGATAGAATAGTCGAGTAGACTGTGATCGTTGATCTTAGCAAGGCAATCCATCTAAGAAAAGGAAAATTGAATTCACACAAGTTGCATTCGCTTCAAAATTGATCTTCTGTCGCGTTTTGCGCGCGGTGAAAAGTAACGTTTTTCGTCATGGTAAATTGAATCGGTGATGAGAGTTCAAATCCTGGGCGAAGCAGCGTGTGCTTAACTTGGCGCTAATGCCCTTAGGAAAGGCCCAAACCCATTTTTTTACCCCCATTAATGTGTAACCAGTAGAGCAGACTTTTATTTTAAGTCTTGGAATGACAACCCATCTAGGAGATGGAACATTCTGAATTCAAACCAGCTGGTAAAACAGCTGTTAAAAACTGACCTTGACTGACATCCTGCACATAGCGTCAAGTTTGGGTAAATTCATAATATTTCTTGAACTGATCAGCGGTATACTCCTGTGGACCCCTTCACATGGACGAGCAAACGCAGAACGACCAGCTAGAACCTGTATACAACAGCTCTGTGCCGATACTTAAGGATCTCCCGAGAGCGATGGACAATAGAGACGGGTGGCGAGAGATGGTCAGGAAGATCCGTGCTGGCAGCGTGAGATGATGATGATGATGACATTTTTCTGAAATCCCTCAATATTGGCAATTAGTTTTTCTACTGTCTGATCATGAGACTGACTCGCTACCTACTACGCCACAGAGACATACGTTAGTTTTTATTTCTATTCATAAAATATCATTATTATTGCTCTAAGTTTTTTAGTCTGTTCTTTTTGTTTTCGTCATTTTGATAATTTCTATCGCAGAAGAGGCGATTCATTGTTGCTCATAAGGTGAGCATCCTGAGTACAGTTGTAAGGTCATAAGAATCAAGAAAGCTTTTTGTATAAAATCTGTAAGATTTCCCTGTCGATCACCAAATCACAAATACTCAATACATATGAAACCTTTTTAAGTTCATGTCTAGTAGTTCCTTTGTAAAGTAAGAAAATGAGAAGTTCTATACGTCGGGATAAAAACATTCTATTTACTCCTTTCTAGCCTGGTGTTTAGAAGCCGTTATCCCAACAAATATTACATCTCTCTCATTAAAACGGTGAAAACAATGTAGTCATAGTTGAGATCTAACTTTGCTCGTTTCGGGTGGCTAGATAATTGCCAAGTAAATTTCGTTATAGGGGTACCCTAAAAATAGATGTTCTATCCAATCTACCCGGCCTTTTTTTAGGAAATTTCATTCTGACTCGAACCCATTTACTGGAACAGAATAAGTGGTATAAGTGGATATTCGGCCCTGTTTTTGTAGACCTTAGATACCTCTACACTTTTCAGCTGAAATAACACTCAGCCGATGGCGAATATTTCCAGAAAAATGCAGTAGAGAATATACGTTGGCAGGTGAATATGGCAGCCGAAACACAGATGCAAAACAATGAAGGCTGGAAATTAAGTCGAATGAATCAGATAATAATAACACCATCAGCTAATAAAAAAGATAAGACGCAACAAAATAGCAAGTGTAGGTTATGTGGTGATAGAGACGAAAAGATCGATCATATAATAAACCAATAAAGTAAATTAGCCCAAAAACTATAAGACGAGACACCAATGAGTGGTGAAGGTAAACCACAAGGAGTAGTGCAAAATATTTTAATTTGACCATACGAACAATTGGTAAATGCAAAACCTAGAATACGCCCTGGAAAATAAAACGCAAAAAGTTCTCAGGGATTTTGAGATACAAACGGGTCACCTAATCTCGGCCAGATGACCAGACCTAGTGATAATCCACAAAAAAAGAAGCTGCCAAATTGTGGACTATGCTGTCCTGGCTGAGCACACAGTGAAAATAATAGAAAGCTACGGGAGAAATAAGTACCCAGACCTTGCTAGAAAAATAAAAAAAACATGGAACATGATGGTGACGGTAATACCAATTGTGGTTGGTGCACTTGGAACAATCCCCAAAGGAATGGAAGATTTGGAAAGAAGAGGACAAGTAGAGACCATCCGGGGGTGTCCTCATGGTTAAGCGATGGACTGCGGAATCGTAGTATGCGAGTTCGTACTCCAGTCACGCTATTACGTTCACTTTCAGGCGAATACACTTGGGATAGTTATAAACCCCCTTATCCTCCCAGCTATGGGTTAAATAGTACCACTACGGCTCTTCTTGGAGAATGGCTTTGGCATTAAATAACCTACAAAGGTTGATATGCCATTAAACAAAGAGACCATCCAGACTACGTCATGATTAAGGTCGGCCAGAATACTGAGAAGAGCCCTGAAGGCTTATGGAGACTTATTCTCACTCAAACTCCAATGAGGAACTATCCGTTCACGCTGGTGTAGAAAAAAACTCTCAAAGACGCAAATAATAATTAATGAAGATTGTGTAGATAGGTCGGTATATATATTTACCAAACCCTCCACACGGGCAGGATATGACACATGGTCAATTTTTAAGCGGAGTTTAACAGGTTTCAATTCAGAGTTTTCCTTCTCCTAGACCAGTTGCCTCACCAAGGCTGAAGAACCTAGTCTGCCCTACTATTTACCCATAGCTAGAGGGAGAATAATTGGATTCATACCAAGGGTATTAGTGTTATTAGTGTTATGTGAAATGCAACCAGTCTCGTCCAGGATTTGAACTCATGTCGCCATGTCCATTTTCTACAACGATATCCATTACACCATGGGCACCTCCATTGATAGGTCAGTATAAGAGCTCGAAAAATACTCTCAGAAGAGCAAAGAAATACTTATTGCAGCAGTGGAAATACAAGGCTAAACTGCAAAACAACTTTATTGGTATTTCAAGCAACCAACTGTAAAGTTGGAACAAGAGATGACCTCGACGTGAAAAAATAGAATCTCTGTAAATAGCAGTACAAATACCCCTAGGTTCAATTATACAAAAACAGACATTGATAATACGCAGCAGAATAGCGAGTGGTGGTAAGGTGGAGACAGAGATAATACTTTAAATCACATGATAAGTGAATGAAAAATTATTGAAATAACATTCTTCGCTTTCTTATGCTCTGACATGTATTGTCGTGGACACGAGAGAGCCGAGTTCAAATCCTGGATACAGGTATTTCTGTTTCACTTCACGCCAATGCCCAAACGAAAGGCAGGAATCAATCTGTTCTTTTTACAGCGATGGGAAACTTTTTTTTAGCCTTGCTAAAGCAACCAGTCAAGGAAAAGGAAAACTGACTTCAAACATTCTTCTTCTAATGAAGGGGTTGGGATAAATATATACATTTTAACAACGCCCTACGAGGGACAAATTAGTGACTTAAGTCACTTGTGTATATATGGTTAATGCAACAATTTTACGATGAGTGTTTTTTTACAATATCGTACATAAATCGTGTTTTGCTTGAAACAATGGGACATGACACTAAACAAATCTCATTGTGAGTTTCCAGTAATGCTGGTGCTTTGGGGAATCCGGAGTACCCCTTTATTGCCATCTCTCCCAGCTCTACTCTGACCCGGAGCGGTAAAACCTCATAGGGTCCTATATATGGGTCAAATAGAACTAGACTGTGTACTTACGCTAGACTGAATTGCTTGAAATAGTACTGGTTTTACATTTAATCCGTGTACTTACGCTAAACTGAATAGCTTGAAATTGATATGTTTATACGTTTTGGCATTTAACTGTGTGTAGACAAAAACTATACTTATACAAAACTGAATTGTTTGAAATAGAAATGTTTGGTTTAACTGAATAGCTTGAAATAGAAATGTTTTGACGATTAAACTGTGTACTTATGCTAAACTGAATTGTTTGAAATAGAATTGTTTTTGTATAAAAATGGATTTAACATTAAATATCCTACTTAGGTTGACATGCCATAAAACCTAAACAAATAAACAAACAAGCAAACTACTATTTACACGGAGCTTGGGAGAATAAGGAAGAGATGGCTTCATGCCTTTCCATAAAGAATTAGATAAAGAAATTGAAGCACAAACAACTTCATCCAGGATCCAGATCCACTAGAACATGTTCTTTTTTCTTGTTTGTTATATCTAGTTCTGGTCTTCTGGCCGGGATGGGTTGATTCATTTGTATTTCCTAGTCTCAGAAAATTTTATTCGTATCGTTTACTTGGACAGATTCAAGTTAGTGCATATG
>CAUZXS010002299.1:15000-57064 GCA_963585895.1 Sepioteuthis lessoniana
AGAATTTCTGCCGAGATGCTAGCGGGTGCTTATTATAAACAAGATACAAAAAGTTTTTTTTTTCCGTCCATGTAATTCGGGATGGCATGACCAAATGTAAGTACCATCTATCGTTCAAACTAACCCTTTTTTTTACCGCTACTAAAAAATAGCCGTACTGGCTCTTCCAGTAAGCTAGATGCTGCAAGATATGTTTCATCTAGCACACCGACGAAGGGTCATATGCTGTGACATATATTTAAGTGCAACATGATATGCTTAATCAGAGCGGTCTTACCGCTTTCATCATCTGTGTGTAAACAACCCAAGAATAGGAGTGTTTGTGAACGCAGAATATATATTAAAAAAATTCTTAACGAATAAAAGTGTAAATATAAAAAATGCATTGGAAAATAGAAAAATTCAAATTTTGGCATTAATTAACCCATAAGTAATTTATTTGCCGTTGAATAAATAAACCAAATCAAACCATAGATAGTTATGATCATAATCAAACATTTAAAAATTGATTAAATTTCAGTATTCAATAACCCATGTCCTGAAGATGGTTCATTTGAACCGAAACACTATAATGTCGACTTTGCTTCTCAATAAATCTCTCCCTCTACTTGTATTACCTTGTTATCAATTTTTCTTTACATATACATATGCGAATATATATATATATATATATATATATATATATATATATATATATATATATATAACAAATATTTTGTGATTCGACATCTTTTCCTGTTTTGGTTACTTGGGTAGGACACAAACATTCCTGTGAACAAACAACGAGGAATGAATCAAAGATACGAGAAGGGTTCTGTTCCTAAAGTGACTAAGAAAACATATCGCAAGTGGTGACCGTTATCTTATTATTCCAGTTTCCAAGCAACAAGATCCTAACGTTCAAGAGAAGTTGTATTTTTGTGATTTTTCTTCATCATCCGACGATTCGCAATCACGAACGTAGCAGTTTTGCAGGGTGCACGACAATTCTAACTTGAAATTATATAACTGTGTGCTAAATGACTAACTTCGGAATAAATTAACCCAAGAAGTGTTAACGTGCCGTAAAACTAACCAAATAATAAAGCAACAACAACAACAACAACAACAACAACATCCGTAGATGAAATATTTTAGATAAGTCATTGTTTATCAGTTGTGAATCGGAGATCAATTTTTGCAGACAAACAGTTGTACGAAAAAAACCTAAAATCTTAAATGATAATAAATGGGAAAGTGAAAGTGAAAGTGACATTCGGCGTCTTCAGCCTTCAAAATCAGTGTCGAATTCTTAATTACAAAATCAATCTTTCAATTTTTCGGAGATTTGTGAAACGGTCTCCCATTATAAAACATAATGAAACAGCCATATACATGTGTATACAAGTCTCGTTCAAAAAGTTCTAAGCTTCACACAGAAAAAAAGAACCATAGCTAACCATTTTTCTTGTGGCAGCACATTTTCTCTTCTTATAAAACTAAAAAAAACCTGAATTAATTTTTCTAGTTTCATAAGAAGGCGTAGTGTGTTATCACAACAAAATTGTCAGCTATAACTCTTCTTTCTTGGTTAGGCTTAGAAATCTTTGAATGAACCAGTGTGCGTGTGTGTGTATGTGTAAAAGTAAATTATGGAAATAAATCCGACTGTATGAAGAAAATAGAAAAACAAAGTTTTTCTGATATGATGGAATTGTTTCTAATGATAAAGTGAACATTTAGACATTTCGGTTGTAAAAGTCTTCATTAGTACTTTAAGATGAAGAAAAATCAGTGCTTGAATATTTTAAAATATTCCATCGTTGTTCAAGCAATAATTTTTCTCCATCAGAAGGTCCTGATGAAGGTTTAATAAAACCGAAACGTCTAAACTTTCACTTAAATTCATCACATTTGGAATACTTTGGTTTTTCTATTTTCTTCTTATATATATATATATATATATATATATATATAAGTGTATGGTTGTCACAATCTTACCTGGTGTGTATGTGGCAGACCAAATATAGAATAATTTGGAGAGTGCTAAATATCTGTGATTGACCTATCATATAATAATAAACAAATATATATCAGTTTTTATATTTATAATAGTATTGATACTTATCTAAGACCATTAGTTTCCTGCTGTCTTTATACAACAATCAACAGGCAGAGAAAGCTTATATATATATATATATATATATACTCTGGAAGATGGGTTTCATGCTTTACACATTTATGCTTTACGCATTCATTAGACAAGCTACCGCAATATATATATATATATATATATATATATATATATATATATATATAAACAGGCACACCAAGTTTAATTGTTAGATTTATAAAAATACCTATATACTCGTGTATATGTCGATAAGAGCAATATTACTGTCAAAAACAACTGATTGACTAATACAATATTTCTAGGTTCATTAACCGAGGTAAATTCAACGAATTAGGAATAGTCTTGAGCTTCAAAAGAAGTCAACGAACTCATCTGCTTTACTATTTACATTCTCAGTCGGCGAGGGGGAGGCTGTAAAATAAACTGACTGCATCTCTGCAGAAGGTAAGACACCCATCCCAAACGAATTTTCTAGATAAGACACTAAACAATCTGATGATAAGGTTCCAGTAATGCTAGAGCTTTGGGGAATGCGGAGTACCCCTTCATTGACATCGCTCCCCGCTCCACTTTGGGTCAGAGTGGTAGTATCTGATAGGATCCTATCTATGGGTCAAATAGAACTAAATTGTGAAACTATGATAAACTGAATTGCTTGAAATAGAACTATTTTAATATTTAAACTGCGTACTTATGCTAAACTGAGCAGGTCGAATGGGACTATTTTTATGATAAACTGAATTGTTTGAAAGAGAACAGTTTTAACATTGAAACTGTACTTACGCTAAACTGAATTATTTAAAATAGAACTATTTGTAAAGAAATCTATACTTATACTATGCTGAATTGTTTTGATTAGAACTGTTCAACTAAACTGAATAGCTTGAAATAGAAATGTTTTTGACAATTAAACTGTGTACTTATGCTAAACTGAATTGTTTGAAGTAGAACTGTTTATTTGTATAAAAATGGATTTTACATTAAATAACATACAAAGGCTGATATGTCATAAAACCAAAACAAACAAACACACACACATTTACCCGCAAACGGGGAAAGAAAAGAAGAGATGGCTTCCTGGCTTTTCATATATAATTAGCGCAAAGTGAAGCACAAACAGCTTCTTCGAGGTTTTAGAACTCAGGTTTCCAATTCTATTTTCTGTAATAAAAAGCGTTACACTAAAAATTCTTTGCCCAATGAGCTGGGGCTGTAGAATACACTCACTGCTTCTCTGCAGAGGAGTAAGACCACTCTGGACCGGAGTGGTAGCACCTGATAGGGCTCTATCTATGGGTTAAATAGAACTAACAGCATACTTATGCTAAAATGAATTGTTTGAGTAAACTGAATAGCTTGAAATAAAAATGTTTTCGACAATTAAACCGTACTTACATTTAAACTGCGTGCTTATGCTTAACTGAATTATTTGAAATAGAATAGTTTTTTGACATTAATACTGTATTTACACTTAACTGAATTGTTACATATAACTGCTTGAATAGTTTGAAATAAATGTTTTTGACCACTAAACTGTGTACTTATGCTCAACTGAATTGTTTTAAAAAAACGGATTATTTACATAAAAATTGATTTGGCGTTAAATAACCTACAAAGGTTGATATGCCATAAAACCCAATAAACCAAACCAACTAAAAACTCTTCTTGATATAATTGTAATATTACGGACGGGCGCTGTCGTTGAGCAAATCGGCTGTCATCAATCAGTGAAAATGTCATAAACCTAGCGCGTGTGGGCAGAATGACCTACAGAGTTCAGGCGTGATTTTAATATAATCACGCATGAATATTCACGTGTTTCACTATCATTTTCACTAGTGGCACAGAACATTCTGGGATCTTCGATTTGATCCTCAAAATCTCTATATAAGAAATCAAGTCACGAGATTTTGGGTAGTTCAAGGCAGGTTTCTAAACAGGTGCGTCAGAGGTTCAGGAGACCCCGTCTCGTGCATACCCAGCCTGCCATGATACAACTGACGGGAATGTGTCAACAAGCCGGCTACCACGACACCCACCATCGCCACCAAGAAGAGGAATGAGGAAGAACGCTATGAAACGAACTTTTCGAGCTGCAACCCGCTGTAGTCCAAGTGAATAAAAACGACTACAATTTTTCTTCTTTAAACTTCGAGTTTGATTGTTTCTTTTTCTGTGGACTCCTTTCTTTCAGACACAACATTTTGGTCCTATATTACATAATGAAACATTTCAGTGTGTGTTTATGAGCATCCTTTGCCAAATTTATTGGTTAGCCATGAAAGGATTTATTCGGCTTATATCTTTCGGATCCATTCAGACCCAGAGGATTAGTTTAGGGTCCAATCTCTGGTTAAAAAAAGATTCATATTTGATAGAGCCGTGTGCAAAAGAAAAAATAAACAACACGAAAAATGGAAATTTGAACCCAAAATAAACTCGGTCCCGAAACCTCTAGTTATCAAATAGCCGTCAAAACAATCGTTCAGTTAATCAATTGGATTATATTGTACTAGCAGGTCAATTATGTGATTGAAATACTAACAGTATAGAATTTAATTGATTATTGTCAGGGAGTCCGGATTATCCTTCACGTGGGTGATGATGACAAGTTGTTAATCCTAGTTGAGACAATAACGCTATTTGTGCTTTCAACACTAGTTTGACTTTGAGATCAGTTTTATATAAATGTTTTCTGGGCTCCAAAATTTGGACAAGATATATATTTGGGGTCGACTTATACACGAGAATACAAGTGTAAATAAAATTGGATTAAGATTTCAATTTTTTAGTGTTAAATCTGGAAATGAATTTCATAAAAATAAATGATTTCTTGGCTTCAAAATTAGGAGTAGAAATATAAAAGGGGTCAATTAATACACAAGCATACACAGTGCACAATAAGTCGGGTTAAGGTTTATACTGTATATTGTCATTAAATTATAATTTGCATATGCAAATCAAGATAATGAGCGTTCTCTTTATTATGAGTAGAGAGAAGTAAAAAAAAAAACAAAAGGAAAAAGAAAAATGTGAGACGTCGGAAGAACGGCATTATTTCCATCGAAAGAATAAAAATGAAAATACATAGAACCCATGAAATTTGTAGCATTCATTTTTTTTTCTTCTTGGTACTAAATTTACAGTAACAGACAACATACATACACTTTCAATAATTGCATCATTCCCTCATTTTGTGACCAGAGAAACCGTGGGCTTTTCGTAAAAGAAATGAAGGTTTCCTTTCTTTCTTTTTTTTCATTTGGGTTTTGATTAGGGCCCGACTTTGAATTGCTAAGGCCCTAAGCAATAAAAAATTTGAATTTTTTTCTCTCTAAGAATTTGGGTAAAAAAACAATCTATCTAACTATATATATATATATGTTTAGTTAAAGACCCTGAAATTTATATATTTTATGATCATATGTTTATTTTTGCTTTTGCTTTTTTGCTAGTTTCTATTTATCAAGATCCGAGTAGCCAAGAAGTTACCCTAGGTTCTGATCCCTGGCGCATTCGTTCGTATCCAGAGATCGTTTTATGAGGGATTATTTTTGTTGATAGTGTTGGTTTTTGTTTAGCTTGGGTGTGATATCTATTTTGTTGGAAGGGTTTATCATTTGTGTGGTGTGCTTCGGATTGAATGTTAGTTGTTAAAGATGTTTAGTATATTAGTGTCGAATGCTTTTTATTGATGTTTGTTTATTTTCAATAATTGGATGCGTTTTTGTTGTTTTTTATATTGATTTTTGTGTTATTAGTGGGAATTTTTCGTATTTTAGCAAATGCGACCAGGGAGGTGATATATATATATATATATATATATATATATATATATAAAGTTGTTGTAATATATATATATATATATAAATATATATATATATATATATATATTACAACAACTTTAAAGCCCCGAATCTAATTATTTCCAATAACTTTCCCCCTCAACTGAACTTTTGCATCGGACAAACGACATATATATGCTAAAATATCCCTTGAAGAACTTTGTCTCCAAGGAAAATAATACGTACGTTGGTCATACAGCTATGACTTTTCAAAAAGTCTTACGATGCTACTTAAAGATTCTAGTTCCATAGACTTACATCTTAAGGCCCAATCTATTTCCAAATCCAAATTTCGAAATCTTCTAGTTGAAAACACCACTATAATAGCACTCGAAATTAATAAGCTACAGCTACAAATCCTTGACGCTCTACATATAAAAACAAAAAACCTCGAATCAATAGAATTAATTTTGAAAATAGCGGCAATATTTTGAAATATTTAGTCTTTTTTGTAATATGAAAAACTTAAAAAATCTTTTAAAAAACTCTTAAAAACACTCCTTACACATGCAAACGAATTCTGATGATGGCCCATGAAAGGTCCGATAGCCCTCGGGACAATTGTGGTAAATTCATCTACCAATTTCAACCTAAAACCAAGACACGTATTCGGAGACTCGAAAGGATCTTAGAATTATATAGACAAAATGTGTCTTTCTAATTTAATCAAACATGCTTAAATGAAGGTCTATTGCCTAACCACACACACACACACACACACACACACACATATATATATATATATATATATGAAGATAGATATATTTAGTGTTAAGAAAGGAAGTGAGAGTTACTCAAAGTTTTTGTTAATTTATTAGTTGGTCAAGTTCATAATTAGTTTTATTCTCTTTATTTTCTATGTAAGTTGTAAGTTGGCCGACCTTAATTGAGGGCGACTCGAAGACTCCCTTTTCAATAGCTACTATACTGAGGTTTAGGGTAGAGTGCTACTCCTTTCCCTAGATTGTTCCACTTGCTCTTGATCTGTACCTCGTAATTCTGGGTGTTAAGCAATTAGGCATCAAGTACCATTTTTGAATCTTTGGTATGACTCGTAAGAATTTTCTATGTACTTGCTCTTATTTCCCACAAACTTAGAAAAGAAATTGTTTTTATACACAATCATTGCCATTCATAAATTGCTTTGATTTTTTGTTTATCAGAAGAAACAGAAAAAGACACAAAAACAATACAATTTCTCTTTAGGTATCACATTAGAAACCGCAAAGCAATCGCTGCTTTCGTAGTCTTTACCACCATATATAAATCGCTTGAGGGCACCTCTGGTGGTGTAACGGTTAGCAAGCTAGACTAGCAAAACCTACACGTGTGAGTTCGAGTCTGAATGGGCACCCCTATTCATTCGGCCTTGTTCCACGTGGAAGCAAAGAGCTTTGTAAATTACTATATAAATCGCTTGATCACTATCTCTTTTATCATGGTCATTAACTGTATTACAAATCCAGTAAACCAAAACACTGACTGTTATATCAATGATTTATCTCATCCGCAAGTTTTGGAAATACTTTCCTTCCATAATTTTATCAGCAGTTAAATGTTACTTTCAATCTTAACTTGTTAGTATAAGATTATTCACAACAACAATAAAATTATCGTAAGAAAAAAAAATCACCTCAAATAATCGTTCTCGTAACGTTTATGACTATCAACAAATTGATTTTGTATCATTATCTAAATGACTACCCGAATAAATTACCCAATCGGCAGGATTTAGGATAGTTTGAGCGAATTCTTTCAGAGAAATTGGCCCAGTCAGCTGAATCTCTGCAGAGGGGTAAGACTCCCTTAACGAGTGTCCTTGATATGACATTAATCAATCTGATAGTGAGGCTTCAGTAATGCTGGAGCTTTGGTGAATGCAGAGCACTCTTTTTACCATCACACCAAGGTGCACTCTGATTTTTGTGTTAGCACTTGATTGGGTCCTATCTATGGTCCACTCTGATTTTTGTGGTAGCACTTGATGGGGTCCTATCTATGGGACAAGTAGAATTTTTTGACATTAAACTGTGTACTTATGCTAAACTGATTTGCTTAAAATAGATTCGTTTTTACATTTACCTATGAGTAGACAAAAACTTTACTTATGCTAAATTGAATTGTTTGAAATGGAACTGTTCGATCATTCAACTATGTGTAAAGAAATGACTGATGTTTAATTGAATTGTTAGTTTCTTTCTTTCTTTGTTTAATGGCATATCAACTCTTTGTAGGTTATTTAATGCCGAAGCTATTCTCATAGAAAAACAGTAGTGGTACTATTTAACCCTTGGCCGGGAGGATAAGGGGGTTCATACCTTTCCCAAGGGTATTTGCCCGAAAGTGAACGTAATAGCGCGACTGGAGTACGTAGTCACGTACTACGATTCCGCAGTCCATCGCTTTAAGCATTACACCACGAGGACACCCCCCTGAATTGTTAGTGTTAAATAGCAATACTTGAAACTATTTAACTGTGTGCAAACAAATGATTTATAGAAAATAAAATTCTTCGTATAAGATAGAAATAAGTGAAACCATTTAACTGTGTGAAAAATTTATCTCAGGCTCATTAAAAAATGTTATCTAAAAAATATGTTTAGAAATTATATATTCAATATATATGTGCATGAATAGGCTTTGGCATTAAATAACCCACAATGTTTGATATGCTGTAAAACCATACAAAAGCAAATAAAATATTTTAGAGAAAAAAAGTGTCTTAGGGATTACACCTAACTACAATTGATAGTGAGAATCTAGATAGGGATCCCTGGGTAGTGTGGAGTACCTCTTCATTGCCATTACTCCCAGGTTCACTCTGACCAGGAGTGGTATTGAATGATTGGGACATAATCATGGTTTAAATAGATCTATTTGAATCCAACGAGAAAAAGAAAACAAAAGACCCCCCCACAAAAAAACGCTACCATTGTAGAGTTTACAGAGAAATCTAATTCATAAAAAAATGCTATCATTGTCAAGTTTACTGTGAAGTCAAATTCAGCAATTTGTTTCAATATATGCAAATCAGTTAATTCCATGAGAAAAAAAACAAAAAAAAAACCAAAACAAAAACAACAACTTACAAACAAAACGCTATCCTTGTCAAGTTTAAAGAGATCTAATTCTAACAATTTTTCAAAACACAAAAATCAGCGTATCCCATGAAAAAAAAAAACAACAACAAAAATCTCCATCATTGTCAATTCAGAAATGTGTTTCAATACATGAAAATCAGTTAATCCCATGAGAAAAACAAAACAAAAAGTGAAATTTAAAAAAAGAAGCAAAAAACGCTACCATTGTAGAATTTACTGAGAAGTCTAATTCGGAAATATGTTTCAAACTGAAAAAATCCTTTATTTTCTTAGCATCATTATTTACCCTGTCGGCAGATGATGTTCGCTAAGACATCTAACAAAAAGATATGTTCTGGATATTTCACTAAACTGCATCTGATGGTGAAAATCCTGTTCTGGAGATCTGGAGCGTGTTAGCGTATTTCTTCATTACAATTACTCCTAGGTCCACTCTTAACCAGAATGGTAGTACCTGTTAGAGTCCTATCTATGGGTCATATAAATTCGTTTAAAGTAATTAGTTTTCAATAGGATAGTGTAGTGTGCAAAAAAGAATAGACAAAAAAAAATAAAATATACAAAAATTAAAAGCAAAAACAAAAAACAACTTTTAAAATAATATTTACATAAAAATGTAACTATTAATGCGATTCCCTTATGTCTAGATATAAAATAACCCAAAACGCATTGGCATGCCGTTAAAACAAATAAAAGCAATCAATCTCAGAGTAAAAACAAGTGGAAATGTCTCTTATAAGTCACTCCAAGAAGTTAATAGTTATATTAAAATCTGTACACTTTTTCTCTACACAATTTTTAAATAGTAAAGAAAACTCAAACAAAACTATCTTTCTACTTTCTGAAACCAAATTCAGTATTTGATATTTTTGTTGTATAACATAACGCAATTATCAAGACAACGGATTGGGGTGATGCCATTTTCAAAAGACGATTCCTAATCTTGAAGATGCATATATCACAATGAACCTATGCACCTTTGAAGCCAACAGAGATGCTCTAATGACCAAGAGATATGGGAGGAATTTATTGGATCTAATTAGTCTTGATTAGTTTTAAATAATATCTGATTTCTTTTCGTATCAATGTAAAAGGCTGGTCGAGATTACTGCGTGACTTGAACGAGAACTGAAAGCCCGCAGAAAATGTCGGCTGAGCCTTGTTGTGATTTGAAAGTCTATACGTATCACCCGTCCACAGCCAAGCATAATCGTCAGGTTCCTTCTAATGGAACCTTACTAATGGACAATCTATAAATAATGATAATATTCAAAGCATTTTAATGATCAACCCGACCCCGTAAATAATAGAAAGAATAAAAGAAAAAAAATCAGGAAGAAAGAAAAATGATGGCTGTCTCATAAGCAGAAGAGTGAATCATTTTTTTTTAATTTCCTTTTAGTTGAGTTTATGAGAATTGTGATGTAAGCTTAAATAAAAGCCTGCAAGTTTAACGAGATATTTCATCTGACAGAGAAAAATAAAGAAAACAGGAAAACAGAAGAAGAAGAAGAAGAAGAAGAAGAAGAAGAAGAAAGACCCGTGAGTGGAGAAGGAGGAGAAGAGGACGAAAAAGATGTTAGAAGAAAGAAACTGCACACAAAAACAAAACAAAACAAAACAAAAAAACAAGCAACAAACAAACAAACAAACAAACAAGCAAGCTGCACATGGAAGAAATTTTCGTACAAAACAGACGGAAAAAGAAAATGTTGGAAAAAGTTGAAGACGCTAAGTGTAATTATGAGAATAAATTTGAGAAGACTTGAGCATGATACCCATAAAAAATGATGCAGAATTCTATGTCGTTTTCGTGTCGTATGTGAACATTCTACCTTAAATCAATGTGTCACTCTCAAGACCTTTGCCAAGGATCAGTTTAGTATCTGTTGACTCGGCTTTTTTTTCGTAATATAAATGCCTTAGTGTCGGAGAGGCTAAAGAAAGAAAAAAAGAAAGAAAGAAAGATCACAAATGGAAGAAGTGAACGAAGATGATAAATAAGAGGTAGAAGAGGAAAATTCATTTTTTTTGTTTTTGTTTTGTTTTTGTTTTTGTTTTTTTGATTTTGTTTTTTTTTTGAATAACGCATTCGAAGTGGGGAAACCATAATAAGAAGAAATTGCAATAAAATAGATTTTAAAAAAATTAATAAATAAAAAAAGAAACAACAGAAAAATAAACAAAAACAAAACAAAACAGAAAAAAAAAGCAAAAACAAACTAAGAAAAACAACAACAAAAACAACAAAAATACAGTTTGAAATGAATGGTGTTGACGTAATTGACCAGAAAAAATTTAGCCAAAAAGTTTTTTTGAAACAACAAGAGTTTATTAAAGTAAAGATGATGGGAAATAATATCTCGCAAAAAATAAAAATATAAAAAAAATAAACACTTAATTGAAAAATAAAACGTTGGCCACACACACACATACACACACATACACACACGCATATATATATATATACATGTGTAAGTTTGTATTTGTTTGTGGTTCTTGTTTTTTATTTGATGGCATATAAACGATCGTGGGTTATTTAATGCCAAATACATCTTTGTAAAAGAAGAGCAATGATATTATTTAACGGATTGTTGGACCAATAAGGGCTTATATTTTTTTCTAGGAGGTTCAGTCGGGATTAGGTACCCTGATGAGCCGCTTAGGCGAAATTGTAGTAGGTTAGTTCCTGAACACGAAATAATTTTTGTCACTATATTGCTCTACTTAGTATTAAGCACTTTTTGCACTTATAGCTTAGCAGCAATTTGCGGTGGTTTTTTTCTTTTGACCAATCAATTGCGTAGCTGTTAATTTTTTTCAATTGGTGTGACAAGGTTGGCCTTTTCTTTTTTTCCCCAATATATATATATATATACATATATATATATATATATATATATTCCCCTAGAGAGTGATTCGTTGTAAATTTCTGTTTTCGAATTACTTGCGGGTTTTCCCCTAACCGTAAGTGCTATTATTCAATAAGTTATTTAATTTATATATATATATATATAGTTTGATTTATTCATAAATAAAGGATGCTCAATATAATTGATAGAACATGTATAAGTTAGGATAACATTTGTATATTTATATGTCCAGACATTGGCATAAGGGTTAGAGTATTCGGCAATAGCCCGGTAGACCTGGCTTCAATTCCAGGTTGAGTCATACAGATCAAGGGTAAAATGGAGCAATCCCATCCACGGAAAGGAGTAGTAGCTATGGAAAAGGGACTTATGGAAAAGGGAGCCTTCGGGTCACCCTCGACTCTACTTACTTATGATTAAAGTTGGTGACTGTAGTCGAGGGCCCCCAAAAGGCTCCCTTTTCAATAGCTACTATTCTGAGGTGTAGGGGAGGGCGCTACCCCTCTCCCAGGATTGTTCCACTTTACCGTTGATAAGTACCTTATAATGCTGAGTGTTAAGCAAGGATTTATCAGCTATCATTTTTAAAGTCTTTGGTACGACGCGACCAGGGATTGAACCCAGGTTTCCCAGATTTACTTATATATATATATATATATTTGTAATTGTTAGCTATTATTATAGATAAAGTGTTAGCCATTTTGGTGCGGGGAAATTCAAGTTAGGATTGTATAGAACAAGAATCAACTTCGCTATATAAATATTATGCACTTATATCCAAATGCAGATATGAAAACAAAATTTTAAAAAACAAACAAAGTTAAAGAGCAACAAAATAAATAATGATGATAGCCATGACATTAATAAAGGGAGTTGAAGACTTTGAAATGATAGGACACGTAAGGACCATCCAAACGACAACATTATTAAGATCGGTCAGAATACTGAGAGAAATCGTGGAGACTTGAGGCGACTTGCTGTCACACAAACTCCAGCAAGAAACCATCAGCTAATGCTGGAGTTAAAAATTCAAAAAAGTAAAATAATAATAATCCGTCCAAGAATATGAGTCGATAGGATTTTGAGAAATGAACAGATTACCTAATCTTTGCCAGACGACCAGTCCAAGCTAGAGTCAACAAAAAAAGCAAAAAAAAAAAAAAAAGCAAAAAGAGAGAACCTACCAAATAGTGAACATTGCCGTTCTGGATGATTATAGAGTAAAACTGAAGGAAAGCGAAAAGAAAGATAAGTACATAGACCTTGCTCGAGAATTGAAAAAAAAACCAACAAACAAACAAACAAAAAACACTCTATGGGACATAAAAGTGTCAGTGAGGCAAATTGCAATTGGAGTGTTCAGTATAGTCACCAAATAATTGGTAAAGCGACTAGGGGTCTTGGAAATAAGAGGACGGATGGAGACCATCCAAACTACAGCATTCTTGAGATTGGCCAGAGTACTGAGATAACTTGAGACTTTTTGTCAATAAGTGGAAAACCACCAGTTAACGCTGACGTAAAGAACTCTCAAATGAGTAAAATAGTAACAAAATTCTATGCAAACGGATCAACTTAACCTGGCCTGTGATTATCAACAAAAAAAGAACGTGCTGTCTCAGAGACTTTGCCGTCCCAGCGCTCCACAGAGTAAAAATCAAAGAAAATTAAAAAAAAATGCGACAAGTAATTACACCTTGCCAGTGAATTGTGATAGTTTTGGAATATGGGAGTGACGGTGGAATGATTGGTAATTGGCGCACTTGGAACGGTCTCCAAAATATTGGAAGGGGAACTGAAATAGCTGTAAATCGGAGAACGAATCGGAACAACACAAATTACAGCATTCGTAAAACAGGTTATAAGACTGGGAAGAGTCCTAAAGACCTGAGGAGACTTGCTGTCATTCAGGTTCCAGCGAAATAGCATCAGCTAAGGCTGGTGCGACAATACTCACAAGGAGTGAAATAATGATAAAGACTAGAAAATAAAACACGTGACTGAGCCAAAGAATTTACAAACCACAAAATTAATGTAATGTGGTCTGGTAAATAAACACGCTGCTTAAACTAAACCGCCCATCCCAAAACGATTGATGAACTAAATCACTGTTCCCACACGGTAGTACGCAAAACAATAGCCAACACTTGGGACACCTTTTGTCTTATGATCACATAAGCGTGGAAATGACAGTCATGAAACGCCAGTAACTCTATGTATGAAATCCTAACATAGCTTTGTCTCCGTCTCTGTCATTATATATATATATATATATATATATAGTAAAAAATTTATATTCGTTAAGCATTGCATAATATATGTATATTAGTTAATGTATACATAATAGTTAAGCATGGCATAATATATATATAATATACACACATATGTAATGAATTAGTTTAAATTGATTTATCCAACATTACACATATTTCTAGCGTCACATATATTTTAGTTAAGTATGGCATAATATGTATATATTAGATAATATATGTTTTAGTTAACCATTACATAATATATATATACCGACATACGGAACACTGAACTGCTGATGAGACCCAATAAGTTCGAAACAGTTATGCATGCCATAATCTCCACCACTAGAGATCGAACTTGCACCCCAAGAATGCAGAAACCAGACTTCTACCAATGGGCCGCCAAATCATGTCACACATAAGCGATACCAAATTAACTAATGCTAAGAATACGCGACCGCATGAACATGCTGGATTTTCTGGTCATGGTAATTTAATTATATATATATATATGACCTGAGTTTCATAAATCGGATCATTAGTTGAGTTGATTGGACACTAGAAAATATTTTGTGGCTTACTCATCGAATGTATATTCTCTTGTACATTGTTTTAATTACTCTACATAATCTGTATATTATATACATTGTTTTAATCTATCTATCTATCTATCTATCTATCTATCTATCTATCTGCTTCAGTTCATATCTATCTATCTATCTATCTATCTATCTGCTTCAGTTCATATCTATCTATCTATCTAATAATAAATTAATTTTTAAAATCAGTTGTCGCAGAGAAGCATCAACGCCATCAAATATATATAAAAACTAATATCAAATATTGATAAAAACTAATATATACTTAATTGTTATTCATTTTTATACATTTATTGATTATTATAGTATATAAGAGCTCAGTAGGTGATGTTGAGCACTCTCCAAATTATAGCTCATTTGGTTTGTTACAAACTCACAAAGTGAGATAGCGACAACCATATTCTGTTGTAACATATATATATATATATATATATATATATATATATTGATATATATATATATAGTACTGGACTACTGGTATCAGGGGAGGATTGAAACCTCTAAGTCACAATGATCTGCGATAATATATAATTAAACTCCAAGTCGTGAGTGTTCTTTTTTAACATTGGCATATTGTGATATTATTCTTCTTTTTGTGAATAGAACATTGTATTCTACTGGTTGATAGTTTTTTTTTATAAGTGAATTATTATTTCACACACACACGCACACACACATGCACCTGCACATATATATATATATATATATATATATATATATATATATATATATATATAAATATCGTATTATGTATTATATAAATTATATAGACATGTAACTTATAAGAATATATTTATTATATATAGATACTTTACACACATTACGTGCAGGTTTCTTTTAAGCAAGAACTGTGTGATAACAAAAACTAAACAACTCATTTCACAGTTTTAGGACACGTGCTTAGAAGAGAAAATACATATTCTAACACATAAATAGCCTGATAAGTTATTAAATAAGAGAAGTGAATTAATAGCTAGACGTAGACAAAAGAGTAAATTTAAACTATAGACTAAAAAATTTAAAAACATAGAAATAAATAGTGAAACCGGAAAAAAAAGTATCCAATATACACACTAGAAAAAACAGGTAGCTAAATAAATGGTATCGAAATTAATATAAGCATTAATATTTCTCTCAAAAGTTAATTATCGAACTTAACATGAAAAGAAAATAAATTAAACAAATAAATAAAAAAGTTAAATTACCGTAATTATAACTGACGGAAGAAATTTGAAAATGAAATTAATAGGTAAATAAATAAACGGAAACTCAATAAAACGAGGAGGTAACTCCTTAATCTCTTCCCCCTCCCTCTCCACCCCACGAATCTATTCTGTTTTATTTATCTATTGGATCTGAAGAAGTCCTGTTATATTTTTCTTCGTGTTTTTGGTTTACACCAGAAACTGAAAAACAGGATGGAAATACATTTATAATCCTAAATTAACCGGTCTTTGTTTTTTTCTTAAAGATATATATATATATATATATATATATATATATATATATATATATATATATAGCGTTTGACCTGAGTTTCATATATATATATATATGAGGACTTCTGATAGAACGAAACAGATCTGTCTGTGGATGACTATATATATATATATATATATATATATATATATATATATATATATATATATATATATCTAAACTGATGCCTTCATTGTGAGAAAATTTTATCATTCTGATTTTACAGAACATTCTGTTCGAATGAGTTTAATAAAGAATTGGAAAGTATTTTTTATTCATAAGAGAAAGTAATCAAACATCAGATAAACATCAATTAAGCGAACAAAATATTAATTAATAATGAATTAATTTTTCAATTATCAAAAATCATTAATCATTCTTGCCGTTTTATATCATAGCTTAATCAATATCACTACACGACTAAATCTCAATCGATATTACGTCACTTGTTGTGATATCCGAACTGTAATATGCTTATTAAGGCGGCAGGAGTTAAAGAAAATTGCCAAATTTTTATCCATTAAAAATAAAATAAAATGAAATTAGATAGAATAAAATAACGAAGTAGCTTCCTTAATCTCTGCAGTTCGTAGAATTTTGTTAGTTTCTTAACTTTCTATTTCTACCTTTAGCGATTTTCAGACGTCACTAGTATTTAAAAGTTATTATAAAGGTCTGACACTTTTAGATCGAAAAAGGTTATTAATTTGTTACGTTCATAAAAACTTGGAATGAGTGAGCAAATTATATATATATATATATATATATATATATATATTATAAGAGTGTTGGTTGTCACTAAATCACTTTGTGGGTATGTATCGAACCAAGAGCAATATAATATGGAGAGTGCTCAATATCTAGGACAGAGCTATTATATAATAATAATAATAATAATAATAATAATAAATATATATTAGATATATATATTTAATTCATGGAATATACACTGCGATTCTGGGTTTCATGGAGTTTTTTGCAAAACTATAATCATCAGGCAGTATGATAAATATTGTTTTGCATACGAGGTATATATATATATATATATATATATATATATATATATACGAGGCTGAGTAAATAATAATACCTTTTACTTCCGTACAGGAATAATTACCGACACAGTAACATGTATCATGCATCAAAATGAAGCGCCCCCCCTTTGGATCATATCCCTACTTCTCAACATAGTCCCCATTTCTCTTAACAGCTGTGTTTCACCTTCAAATGAGAGCATGTATCCCTGCCTCGTAAAATTCTGTTGACTATTTTTGATCCACTTCATCACTAGGTGGACGACTTTATTGCATCTTCCATATTCACCAGATTTAGCGCTTTCAGTCTATCATCTCTTCAGACTATCATCTTTTCAGCCTGATGAAAGAGGGTATAAAAGACAAACGTGATGCCAGTGACAAGAAAGCGAAAGCTGTAACCCAAGTGATAGCTATGCATTAGACTATTCTTCCTCAGCCATGACTAAATACCCGGAAAGACTAGGGTCTTTAAGATCGGTTGGTCAGTTGAAAGAAGTAAACACTAAATCCAATCCTGTTAAACCCTCTTTAGATAATTAACATTGCGTCGTATTCTACCAATGCAGAAGGGTTGGGAAAATTACATATGTATATATGATTTTTTTTTCTCTTACATATAAATGTGCAGCCCAGTCGGCTGGGGCTGTAAAATACACCGACTGCACCTCTGCAGAGGCGTAAGAACCCCTCCCCACAACGAGTGTCCTATGACACTAAACAATCTGATGGTGAGGTTCCAGTGATGATGGAGCTTTGGGAAATGAGGGGCACCCCTACATTGCCATTGCTCCCAGGTCCATTATGGCCTAGAATGGTAGCACCTGATAGTGCCCTCTCTATGGGTTACATAGAACTACACTGCGTACTTATGCTAAACTGAATTGTTTGAATTAGAACTGTTTGACTAAACTGAATAGCTTGAAATGTTTTTGACAATTAAACTGTATTTACATTTAAACTACATGCTTATGGTAAACCAGGGCAGCTCTGGTGGTGTAACGGTTAGCAAGCTAGACTAGCAAACCTACACGAGTGAGTTCGAGTCTCATTGGGCACCCCTTTCATTCGGCCTTGTGCCACATCGAACCAAAGAGCTTTGTAAATTACTACATGTTTATGGTAAAGCGAATTGTTTGAAATGGAACTGTTTTTGACATTGAAACTGTACTTAAACTAAACTGAATTATTCAATATAGAACTGTTTTGGCATTTAACAGTGTAAACAAAATCTGTACTTATAACAAACTGAATTAGCTGAATTAGATCTGTTTGAATAAACTGAATAGCTTGAAATAGAAATGTTTTTGACAATTAAACTGTGTACTCATGCTAAACTGAATTTTTTGCATAAAATGGATTTGGCGTTAAATAACCTACAAAGGATGATATGCCATAAACCCCAACCAACCAACAACGTATAAATGTTTTGTCGTTGTTGCTTAAAAAGTTAAAATTTTGTCACACTCGTAAGGAAGACATTACTGCAATGAATCTCTTATACAATGTTACTCTTGAGAAGTCGACGTGTGAATATGTGTCTTTGCAATAGAACAGGCATCACTGAGTGGAGTGCTTGATACAAGACTTCTTGCTGGTATTGTTATTAATAACTCTGTTGACATGATAACGGTGGGATGATTCAACGGGATATAAATCCCAGGAAAAATTCATACTTTTTGTGCTTAACGAAAATCACCTGGGTCCTCCATATAGAGGTTTTGAGAACAATCTACTAAGCTGTGAGTTGGGCACCTCTGGAGGTGTAATGGTTTACAAGGTAGACTAGCAACCTACACGAGTAAGTTCGAGTCTCATTGGGTGCCCTTTAATTCAGCCTTGTGCTACATCGAAACAAACACCTTCGTTAATTACTACTAAACAGTGTCTTCAATCTTCTCTATATTCTTTACAATTACGACATTTGATCGAATAAGAACAAATACTTTTCACTTGTATAAATGCTTCTACCATATTTCGGTGTAAGGTTAATAAGGACATCTATGAGTGATTTTTGTAACGATTCTATAAATGTGCATCAAAGAGTGACTCTCGGTCTATGGGAGAATATATCTCCAACTGAAGATGCGATCTCTTTTTATAAATAGATAGATAAATAAATAATTCTGAAATACGAAAGCATTATTTCTCTCGGGGACTTTCAGGCCAGACCCCCACTCCCTAATTATACAGACTCACTCATACTCTCATTCCATTAATCCCTCACACAAAGTTCTTCTTCTTCTTCTTCTTCTTCTTCTTCTTCTTCTTCTTCTTCTCTCTCTCTCTCTCTCTCTCTCTCTCTCTCTCTCTCTCTCTTCGGTAATAATATATTATCTCTTCTTTTGTTTTGTTTTGTATTTCATTAAACATCCATCAATGATCTAACGCCACTTCATGACATCTTTTCTAAGTCCTGATGATAGTTCATTAAAACCGAAACGTTCCAATGTCGATTTTCTTTCACGTTAAATTCTTGACTTTGTGTAATATAATGGCCGAGGGATTTCCATTTATGCCTTTGGGTTTAGTTAGGCTGAGAACCTTTCGGCTCAGTGCATGGGTTACTTTAGGGCAACATAACGCAGGTGTTCACGCGCACGGGCGGAGCGGAAGTGTCACTCATAGATGTCACAATAGCCCAGATGGGAAACGTGGCTACAGAGTGCGGGTGACGTCACGCACCGGGAGCGCACCGAGTATTTTGGGGATTTTGAGTTGAGTACTGCCTCGGGAGAAGACGGTTGACTTTCGCTTGCCTGTGGGGGCCTTGCAACGGTTGCGCACAAGTTGGGGGGGGGAGATGGAAAAACCAGAATAGAAAGAATGTGTATCTCTCTTCCTTTTGTCGAAGAACCTTTAAACTCAAAGGTAATAAAAATTTTCGTACCTGAACTAAGAAGTCGTGAGTGTTTTTCGTGTTTCGGGATTCCGATGTTCTATGTATATATGTTATGAACATTAGATGTACGTTTCAAACATAGCCGTATTTGGCTATGGTACATTTGGATTACTTTGCTTTTCAATATTTTTCTCCACATGGTCGGATTATTTTCCATTATTCACTTCCATATATATATATATATATATATATAAATTTATTTATTTATCAATTCATCTATATATTCTTTAAACGAGTAAAAATCCATTGAAAGAAGATTTTATAAGATTTTTTTCTCTACATTATGTGATAGCTATCTGAAAAAGTTGGTTGCTCTTGTGAGTAGCCTGTTGAAATAAACTTAGCCATATAATGGTTTGCTTATTCTTTAGAATCATGTATATATATATATATATATATATATATATATATGTGTGTGTGTGTGTGTGTGTGTGTGTGCTTAGTACTATTGCTGTTAACGAATTATGATGCCCTCTTTCTTAATTGTATCAGACCTTAAGTTGAAAAAATCCTTAGGAAAAATAAGAACAATTTTACGGAACAATCAAATCATAACTTCTTGGTTTCTGACAATGTGTCGAATTTCGAAGGAGTACGTGCAAAAAATCCCGAGGCAACACTATCGTTCGTAGATGTCTCCAAAGTATTTGATTCCATACACAAAGAAAAGATGGCACAAATACTTCAATCATATGCTCTCCCCAAAGAAACTGTCAACGCCAGAATGATGCAGTAAAAAGAAAACATCAATACAATGCTTTGCCCACCGTATAATGGCTTGGATTTCTTTAACATTATCACTGAAGTCTTGCAAGGAGATGCATCAGTACGAGACCTATTCATAAGCTGCCTGTATCGTGTAATAAGAACTTCAATAGATCAATTAAAAAATTGGTATCACAATAGTAAAAGCAAGAAGCCGACGATATCTCACCAAAATTATTACAAATGTGGATTACGCAGATGATCTAGAACTTCTAGCAAATACACCGTAGCAAGCCGAATGTATGCGATATAGTCGAGAACAGAGAGCACAGTTAAAAAAAATACTACAATCCTCATATTAAATAACAAGGCTTTGAAATAAGTTGACCAATCTTAATACCTCGGGTGCAATAACTAAAAATAATGTCAAATCTAAGTTCTCTGATGAAAGTAAACATAAATTCTTCCAAGCTGTAACCGTATCAGTACTATTGTATCGCTGCACCATCAAGACTGTAATGAAACTCTAGGATAAGAAACGAGAAGCTTACTATTCAAAGGTGCTGTGTTCTTTTTTTAATTTCTGGACGCACCACCCAACAAAACAGCAGCTAAACGGCCCTTACCTCTTATCTTACAAACATTCCATGTAAGGCGAAAAAGTCATACCGGGCACTGCATGAGAAATAGGGAAGAACTCATAAGGGAAGAACTCCTGTGGGCTCTCACACAGACATACCAGTGTCTACCAACCAGAAAAAAATTTGCATTTGTCAGTTCTGTGCGAACACTAGATGCCGTCCATAGAACCTGCTAAGAGTGATGGACGATAGAGATGAATAAAAGGATAGATAGATAGATTGAGAAAAAGAGGGAGAGAGAGAGCGAAAGAGAGGGGGAGAGAGAGAGAGAGAGAGCAATAATTTATCCATATACATATATATGTATATATACATAGATAAGATTCGATGGGTAAATATGTATGGATGAACGAATGTATGTACGCATAAATGTGCATATATACGTATATATGTACGCATATATATATATATATATACATATATATATACGAGCAATTGACTAGAATTGTAATATGTGCCAAATGTAGCAGAAAAGTAAATCAACAAATCTTAGTAATAATAAACGAAACATATCGATATATAATGTGTGTGTGTGTGTGTGTGTGTGTGTGTGTGTGTGTGTGTGTGTGTGTGTGTGTGTGACACATGTTAAGCAGTAGAATTTTCTTGTAGAAAAAAATAAATATATACACATTTCACTCATATCTAATCGTATATACAGGATAAAAAAACATCTAGCTATTTTTATCAATACCACCCAATACATTTAGACTAAATTATATATATATATATATATATATATATATATATATATATATATGTATATACACACATTTCAATCATATATATATATATATATATATATATATATTATACTCGTCAGTATGTACATATATCTATTTCTACGTGGGCATACATATACAAACACTAACATATCCACAACATATATATATATATATATATATATATATATATATATATTCACGTACTCACATAGACACACATATGTATATAGAGACACATAGGTGTACGTACATTGAAACGCCGACCCAAATTCACTCACTAATATATATATATATATATATATATATATATATATATATATATATGTATATATATATATATATATATATATATATATATATACATACATATATATATATAAGGTGTAAGGGCAAATTGTCGCCAATATAAGTTTCGAACATGTGTCTTTTTTGTTTCAATCTTAAAACTGTGTTGCACACTAGAGTCAGTTTGGCACTGTCTGTGAGAAAAGCAGCACCGTGTCGTTATTTTCCCCACCAGAAATTTGGCAACAGAATGCTGTACTAATTGGCACTCACGCCGAGAGCTTAAAAAAAAGCTTTCAGGACAGATTCATAGTCATATTAATGTAGACCAATCATCCATCATCGTGTTTGGAACTGTCTTTAGCACTAGTGACATTATGAATCTACTTATTATTCCACATGGCCTCACACTCAACACGGAGGCCTACGCTAAATGCATAGAGGATGTAACGCTGGCCTGAATCAAAAAGATGGTAGCCGAAGAGTCAACATCTGGCAAGAGGACACTGCGCCAAGCCACAAACTGACTGGCTTCGGCTTTTTTGTTTAATGGCATATCAACTCTTTTTAGGTTATTTAATGCCAAAGCTATTCTAGAAGAACAGTGGTGGTACTATTTAACCCATAGCTGGGAGGATAAGGGGGTTCATACCTTTCTCAAGGGTATTTGCCCGAAAGTGAACGTAATAGCGTGACTGGAGTATGAACCCGCGTACTACGACTCCGCAGTCCATCGCTTTAACCATTACACCACGAGGACACCCCCGCCACACACTGCGGAGAACCCAGTTCTAGCGATGAGAAAATTTCTGCAACTGCATCATTTCTAAAATCTTGTCCCAGATTGAAATCAACTCAATTATTGTGTGGGAAACGGTTGAGCGAGAGACCCATAAAAGTTTGAGCATAAGCAAATATAAACTGAAGCAACTATAACAACAGGGTTTAAAAATATAAGACACTTTTAATAAAACTAATATATTGCATTTTAAGGTATTTTTATGTACTTATACTAAAAATATCTGATAAAGTGAGACGTCAGTGTTTTTTCATTTTTATGTAATTTAGACGACAATTCACTCATCGTACCCTATATATATATATATATATATATATATATATATATATATATATATATATATATATATATAAAACTCTATATTCATTCATGTCTTTATATGTATGTCTATGTTCACACCCAAACACATACTTCTTATAAACTCTTAAAATTATATATATACATATATATATAGAAAAGGACACGTATATAATGAATACGGAAACAGTTTTTCTCATTCACACACGAGAGGATATATATATATATATATATATATATATATATATATATATATATATATATATATATATATATATATATATATATATATATTGATTTATGTGCATATATAATGCTGTCTATATAATCTATAAAAACTATCATAAATAATAGGGTTCGAGTATAAAATTGTCAAGGCATTTTAACTTCTCCTTAATTTTTCAGTTTGCCGCGACTATGTTCCTGATCGATCTTTTATATATATATATAATTTTTTTTTTTTTTTGAAAAATCGATCTTGTGTCTTTGTGCTCTACCAGCGACCATCATCTGATCGATGTGAGTAAGTTGGGGAGAAGGGATTTGGAATCTGAGGGTAAGTGTCAACAACAAAAGCTCACTGAACGAAAACAATCTGAGACCGTACAAACATTTGCCATATTTGCGAAAACAAAAACACATTTCACTGACAGTCACAAACACCTTTTGAGAAAATAAATATTCAAGGTAACGGTGATATCACTTGTAATTGGTGCGCTCTAAACAGTACGTACCGGCTTGGTAAGGATATTTATCCTTGCCTTCCTTGAGGCATGATTTGACACAAGGTCTTTTTATAGCAGAGATTTATGGGAACGGAAGGTCATGGGATCACTAGGTGCTATGTGAACTATGCTAGCTTTGGCTAAGTCTCCTGGCACAAAGCTTTGTGAGCTTCCAGGTCATAGATTCACCAGACTTGGAGGTCCACTGCAATGTAAATCTATGCTAGCTTTGGCTAAGTCTCCTGGCACAAAGCCTTGTGAACTTTCCTGATCATAGATTCACCAGACTCGGAGATCCAATGCATTGTAAATCTATGCTAAATTTGCGAAGTCTCTTGGAACAAAGCCTTGTGATCTTCCTGGTCATAGATTCACCAGACTCGGAGGTCCAATGCAATGTAAATCGATGCTAGCTTTGGCTAAGTCTCCTGGCACAAAGCCTTATGACATTTCTGGTCATAGATTTACCAGACCCTGAGGTCAAATGCAATGTAAATTTATGCTAGCCTTTGTTAAGTTTCTCAGCACTAAGCCATGTGACCTTGCTGATCATAGATTCATTAGACCTGGAGTTCCAGTGTGAAGTGAATCCATACTTGTCATTGATACTTCACCAGGCACGTATGCCTGGTGGCCTAACCGGGGCCCGCAACTTAGGAGCAAGCTCCTAATCCAGGTAAGTATGAGCTCCAACAGCGTGGTAAGAGGTTTTGAAGAGTTGTAAATCGAAGGACGCGAAGAGACCATTCAAACTACATTGGTTGGATCTGTCAAGTTACTGAGAAGAGTCCTGGAGGCTTTCGGAGACTTACTGTCAGTCAGAATCAGTGAATGCTGGTGTGAAAAACTCGCAAGTAGTAGTAGCAGTAGTAATAGTAATAATAATAATCTGGAGGATTCGGAAATCCGAGAAAGAATCGAGACCATCCACACCAGAGAACTTACAAAATTCTGAACTTTGCTGTCTCGGCTGTTGACAGAATAAAATTGTAAGAAAGTGAAAAGAAGGCTAAGTACTTGGATCTTGTTAAAGAATAAAAAAGAAACTGAGTAACATGAAAGTGACAACTGTGATTGGGGCTTTTGGTACAGTTACCAAGTGGTTATGAAAAGGGACTTAGAAATAAGAGGACGAGTGGAAACTATTCAAACTACAACATTATTGAGAACGGCCAGAATACTGAGAAGAGTCCTGGAGATTTGAGGAGACTTGCTGTCACTCAAGCTCCAGTGAAAAACCATCAGCTAACGCTGATGTGAAAAACTCTCCCGGAGTAAATAATAATAAAAAGTTGTAGCCAAGAGAAAAGGAGCGTGAGTACTCGTGAAATTCATCCGTTTGAACAGGTCAGAGAGTTAAAATAAACGAAAATGATAAATACCAGGCCATTCCTCAAGGGTAAAAAAGAAAGAGCATGAAGATAACCCTGTTACCACACATTCTATATTTTCACGAATATTGACGAGGGTGTATCATAAGACCAAAGTGAGCTTAAAATAAACGAAAATGATAAAAAATGGACGATTGTGCCAAAACAAACCTTCAACTATCAAATGTGGCCCAGTTGTCTATTGCTTCTCTGTAGAGGGGTAAGACTCCCCAAAGTGTGTCCTAAATTTGACAGAAAACAATCCGATGGCGAGGCTTCAGTAATTCAGGAGCTTTGGGGAATGCGGAGTACCCCTTCATAGCTATCGCTCCCATATCCAATCTGGCCCGGAGTGGAAGCACCTGAAAGGGTCCTATCTACGACTCAAATAGAACTGTTTGACATTAAAATTGCATGCGAACAAATGACTTATGATAAATTGAATAGTTTGAAATAGAACAGTTTGATTATCTGTGTAAACAAATGACTAATATTTTGTTGAATTGTTGGCGATTCATGGCAATACCTGAAAACATTAAATTGATAGTAAACAGACTTATTCGTAGAAGATAGAAATAAGCGAAACCATTCAACTGTTTGAAAAAAAAAGCGATAGATAGTTTAAAAGTGTTATCTACAAAATGTGTTCAGAAATCATATATTTGATATATATGTATAAAACAGATTCGGCATTAAATAACCTACAATGGTTGATATGCCATAAAACCAAACAAAACCAAACAAAACAAAACCAAAAAATAATGAAATGTATAGTTGCCAAAATATTAGTGTTTGTACTCTCGTCATTGTATCTGGACACAATCAATGGCAAGAGATGGAAATAGGTAAACTGCATTCAACTATAAATCAGACTGCTACATCAGTGAGTTATATATATATATATATATATATATATATATATATATATATATATATATATATATTATTCAGTCCAGTTAAACCGGAGTCGGGAATAATTCCGCCAGGACAATAAAATCATTCAACTAGGAACATTTAAATTTTCCTGGTAAAGAGCTCAATGTAACTGACATCACAGAGCAATAATTCCCGACTGTAATTATTTTATCCATTGGATCTGAAGAAGTCCTGTTATTTTTGTTGTTATTGATTCATATTTGGAACCATTTGACTGTGTTCAAATAACCATTTGTTTGCACTGACTTAAAAGAATTCAAATATTGCTATTCATATTTACCAACCCCTCCGCTCGGACAGGATATGACACAAGGTCAATTTTTAAGCGAAGTTTAGCAGGTTTGAATTCACAGTTTTCCTTCTCCTAGACTAGTTGCCTCACCAAGGCTGAAGAACCTAGTCTGCCCTACTATTTACCCATAGAGGAAGGAGAATAATTGGATTCATACCTTTCTCAAGGGTGTTAGTGATATGTAATCAGTCTCAGCCAGGATTTGAACTCGTGTCACTGTGTCCATTTCCTACGACGATAACCATTACACCACGGGCAATATTGCTATTTAACACAATTTTAACCCATAATAGGTTGGAAATAAATTTATAATCCTAATGTGACCGGTTTTTGTTTTTCTTAAAGGTATATATATATATATATATATATATATATATATATATAAAATCAATAAATATATATTAGATTTATATATTTAATGCTATGGAAGTTTGTCTGCAACCTTTGGTTTCATGAATTTATACACACAAAAATCGTCGGGCAGATAACGAAAGGAAATGAATAAATCGAAAAAATCGAAAAATACAGTCAAAAACCTTTGGGATTGTGTAAAATGTTTAAGTGTGCTTGTGAGTGTGTGTGTGTGTGTGTGTGTGTGTTTATAGCTGCGTATTATTGTATGTGGATGTGTTAGTGATGTTTTGTGTATGAATATGTAAACATGCGCAGTCCGATAAACTTGGTGTTATTTACTGGATAGGAGAACGCAGCTGTATCGAACATTGCTACAGTAGAGACAAGAAAAAAAACAAACTATTTATTTATATCTATATGTCAAGGTGATTATAACTTAGGAACAAAACATCATCATTGCATTTCAAAGAAAATAAAAGAAAGGTATGATTTGTAAGCCTAATTAAACGGATGTAGGCCAGAATCACAGTAAATGTCATGATGGAGGGAAATGATGTATTGCAATATACTATGGAATATTGTACAATATTGGTATTTTATGTTGGGATGGGATTTGAGTTAGATTACAATGATACTCTGTAATGTGTTGATGATATGTTGCGTGTATATCATAGTGATTCATGATAGTACGTACGTAAAGAATATATATAATATAATCATATAGAGGATATATAAAATATAATATATTATTATATAAGAGCTCTATCTCAGATATTGAGCACTCTCCAAATTATATAGCACTTGGTTCGCCACAAACCCACAAAGTGAGTTAGTTACTACGAACAATGTTGCAATATATATATATATATATATATATATATATATATATATATATATATTGCCAGGATTTCTTCTTTAATACAAATTTCGTTGAATATAATAGAGACATTTTCTGTCTACATATTTTCTTGTTGATCCTTTCATATTGACGTATTGATCTTATAGTATTCGGCAGGAATTGATTGATATATCTTCCATAATTGTTTATTTACTAAGTACTTTCTGCCCGAGTGATGATGGCCCAAAGTCGGGAAGAAAGTACTTGAGAAATAAGCAATATAATAGAAAATGTCTATTATATTCAACGAAATTATATATATATATATATATATATATATATATATATATATACTGAGGAAAATATGTATATATATACTGAGGAAGATAATTATTGAGACAAGAGGCTCCATTTTTGTGTGATTATAACTTTCTTATTTGTTCTTATCAGACACATATGAGATAAAACTCTGAGGTTTATTAGCAAATTAACTGACTCATAAAGTTGGAATTGTGCCAGAGGACAAACTATAAAGAAATTGTCGCTCAATTGTCACTAGTAAAGATTATTCAGTCGTGTTCTTTTACTCCAAAACCACAGAATTCCGAATGTTGTCCTGAGGTTAATACCGCAGGGGTCAACAAAAAGATGAATGTCTGGTGCATAATACTAGCCGTTGAGAAAAAAAAAATTGGGAGGATTGGGGGGGTTCTCTCATTGAGAGAAGATAGAGAAAAATCTAAAGGGTAGTTGGAATTTAACTGCAAGCTTATAATTTTAGATTTTCTACATAGAATCAAGAACAATATTCAACATAAAGAAGTTCATTCTCGAAACAAAGTATTTGTAGAAAAAATATCTCTACCCGGTGGTACAATAGACATCTAGAAAACGAAAAAATACTCACAAGTTTGAGAATTCAATAACAAGCTTTGGTTTGGTTGGGTTTTATGGCATATCAACCATTATAGGTTATTTAATCCTGTTCATACACATATAAATCTTCATACATATATTTACATTTATACATATATAAAATAAGTATGATTTTAAGCGAATAGTTTATAGGTTATATTTGTAAAAGAACTAGAGCTTATTTCTTTGTATACTTTTAAATGGTTGTTCCTATGATTTGTAAGTCGATGGTTTGTAGGAAACTTCATTTTTAAATGAGCCATTGCTAAGTTTGCACACAAGTATTACTATTATTTGCACACAGTTAAATGGTTCCAAATATTCACATACGACAACTTTTATTTAGAATTAAAATTATGTTAGATAGCAATTTTTGAAAGTTTTAAGTGAGTGCAAACAAAGGATTATTTGCACACAGTTAAATGGTTTCAAGCATCGCTCTGTAACATTAACAATTCAAATTAGACCTTCAGTTAAAGAGTTTTAAGAAGTGATATTTACCACGAATATTTCTTTTCAACATAACTCATTCATTAGCACACAGTTAAATGGTCTATGAGTTTTATGTTTAACAATTAGATTTAACGAACGTCAGTAGTTTGCACACAATTCTATTTGAGTCATACATAGGACCAACAGGTGCTACCATTCTGGGTCAGAGTATACCTGGGAGTAATGAAGGGGTTCTCCATATTCTCCTAAGCTCCTGGACGGGAGCTTCACCATCAGATGGTTTAATGTCATATCCAGAACACTCATTGGGCGGGAGTCTTATTCCTTTGCAGAGATGCAATTGGTGTATTTTGCAGCCCCATCCGACTGGGCTTTCGATAATCAGAGTATTAGAAAATATCCTAATGTCGACGAATTGGCACATAAAATCATTTCACTGATACGTAGGAGATATTTTTGTGGGGTGGTTAAAAAAAAGAAAAAAAAGAAAAGAAAGAAAAACGTGAAAAAAGAAAAAGGAAATAAAATGGAAATATAAATAATCTTTTTATATAATATCATGTGGTTGTCCCCGCCTACCACCTCTCATTATCCTTGTGTCCAACTATGTGGGGACAAGAGCTCTCACGGTAGGTGCAAGAGATGGTGACTCATGAGACTTAATAATTTAAAAGAGTCAGTCTGTCAAGAATTAGAGCTATTATGTTAAAGAAAGAACTAATATCAGAATAGGAAAGAAAAAATAAATGCTATTAGATTACAGAAAAATAAATGCTATTAGATTACAGAAAAATAAATGCTCCAATATAAAATAACAATAAACTTTATAACATTAAAGAAAATAATAAATTCTACATTAATAAAGAAAAAAGTGGTGATGCAAATTTTAGATTTAAAAAAAATTCATTCATTTTTAAGTTTTCAATAAAATCTGAGTTCAAATCCTATGCGAGTCTATTTGCAATTTATATATTTATATTTAACAGATACCATGTTTTGCCATAATATACCGAAAGATATTAACATTTTTACAATAAGAAGAAGCGGTACAATATAAAGGAAAAAATTATTATTATAATATCAAACAAAAATGAAATTGCGTAATATTAAAGAAAAATAAATGTTATAACATTAAAGAAAAATTCTATGATATAAAAGAAAAAATCCATGCTATGATATTACAGAAAAAAAATCGTATAATATCAATAAAAAGAGTATATATATATATATATATATATATATATATATATATATATATATATATATATATATATACCAAGTCTTCTGCATGAACAGGATGTAATAGAAGGTAATTTTTTTGCTATGTTTTACAGATTTTAATTCGGGGGTTTTCCTTTTCCAAGACTAGTTGCCATCCCAACTTCTATTCTACTATTTACCCATACCTTGATTCATACCTTTCTTAAGGGTATTAATGTTATATCAAATGCAAACAGTTCCTTCCGGGAATTTGAACTCGGGTTCCCGTGCACATTGGCTATGACGATAAAATTTACATCACGAAAGAAAAATCATATAATTGTAAAGACAAAAAAGTTTGGAGATGCAAGTTTTAGATTGGTTAAAATATTTCCTTTTTTCAGGACGTTTTCAATAAAATTCCTATATATATATCATAATTTCTTTGTTGATATATACATTTAACCAATGCATTTAATACATTTTGAGAGATGTGTTAGTTTTGTGCTGTGATATTGGTTCATAACATTTGGTGTACTAAGAAATGTTTTAAATGTGGTACTCTCACTCGACTCGTAGGTAGATATCAAGCAATAAAATCATGAAAGTTACCGAAACCTGTGACAGAATAATAAAATGGCCTGCAAAGTAGTCTCAAAAGACTATTTTCTTCGTGTCACGAATTTGATTCCCTTGGAATCTGTCGATGATGTCTACCTGACCATGTGACACGTAGACATGTATAAGATAACATGACTTGTCGTCTAATCATGCAAAATTTACCGGTTCTTGCCAGATAACTAAAGTTAAGCAACAATGAGCCTTTTCAGTGGACAGATGAGCGACCACATAACAAAAGCAATTTCTATAAGCAACCTAAGACATCCGTACTAAACAAATCAAAGCTTACCAAACAAGAATTATCTAGACGATCAGGCGTACACTAAAAGGAAACTTTAAATTTGTTAAGAGCGAAGTCATCTTGAGCTCGGTAGTGTACACGACAACAAAAGATCAATCATTAGAATATTCGCTGTTGGTGCGAGAAACGATCACATACGAGACTTGTGGGTTTTTTAAAATGAGGTGGTCAATTAGTTACAGAGAGGGTGACAAGATGCGACCGAAATTTCAAGCTTCAGTGAAAGCTCTTTTATGGGGATGGGTCACAATTTGATAAAGAAAAGATCTTTCCTGAATCGACTTGAAAATAACACTTCACACCTTCCTGTTTTTAATATCTATTTTGATAGATGCCGTGCATAAGACCGTCAATAAAGTGAGTGAGATTTTTCTGTGATCTCGTGTCCGACTCACCCTGATAGAAGGAATCCTTGTCTCGTTGCTATCTCTTCATTTTGTGTTTTCCCGTTTGACTTCACAAACTTTCTTTAATATCCAGGTCACATTAACTTAATTTGAACTTGTTCAGACTTCTAGATCTTCTCCAAATATCCGATAATCTTTCTTTAACTGTCTAGAAGAAAGTCTAGTAATAATGTATATCGTTAAAGAATGTTAATAATTCGTTTTTTCTATTATAAGAAAACTTTACGTGATGACCCATTGAAAAATCCCACCTTGTCTTTATCTTGCTTCTCACACATTCCTGTTCAACCTGGAGAATCCGCATTTTCTTTTTGCTTTATAATCTGACACGGAAGATAGTCTAGGCTTAAACGTTTTAATATATCTTGGAGTACACAGATTTAGGATTAATTTCAACAAGTCTTCGTATATACGCATATAATTTCTATTAAATTGTGACCTGTTTGAAAGATCCCAGTCGGCTGGTGTTGTAGAATACGTCAACAGCACCATTTTTGATGGGTAAAACGAGTGTGCTGGATAGGACACAAAACCATCAGATAGGCTCCATTTCTGGCACGTTAAGGAATGCAGAGTATCCCTTCGTTGCCATTACTTCTAGGTCAACTATATTAAGGTTCCAACCACGGGTCAAAGAAATCTTTACACATGGTTAGTTTAAATTGTTTAAATTGAAATTTCTTTTTTACAGCTACATAATCTTTCAATTATGTATTTTTGTCTTATTTAGAATTAGTTTATTTACAGCTAAAAAAAACAAGTTAATATTTTCTACGCGTGCTAATTCCATGATTTTTGTCAGAGACTAGAAACTATTTGACTTAGAGCTTACAAATAAGCCCTTGAGAGTGTAGAAATTGTTACCTAAAAACTATTCATTTAAAAATTGTATATATTAACTATATATGCATGAACAGGGCACCTCTCGGAGTGAAATGGTAAGCAAGTTAGGTTAGCAGACCATTGTGAGTGAGTACAGCTCTCACTGGTTGCCCCATTCTTCTTGTCTTGAGCTACAACTAAGAAAGGCTTAGCAAGTAACTCGTATGCACAAACAGGATTTGGTATTAAATAACATATGAGGGTTGAACAGCTGTAAAAGTCAACCAACTAATGACCAACCGTCTTAAATATCATTAATTGCATAATGAAAACGCTGCATTTCTCGAATATGTATTTGATTGTTTGTTTGTTTGTTTGTTTGTTTTGTTGGGTTTTATGGCATATCGACCTTTGTAGGTTATTTAACGCCAAATCCATTTTTATGTAAATAATCTGTTCTATTGAAAACAATTCAGTTTAGCATTAGTACACAGTTTAATTGTCAAAAACATTTCCATTTCAAACTATTCAAGCAGTTGTATGTAACAATTCGGTTAAGTGTTAATACAGTTTTAATGTCGAAAAACTGTTCTATTTCAAATAATTCAGTTAAGCATAAGCATACAGTTTAAATGTAAGTACGGTTTAATTGTCAAAAACATTTCTATTTCAAGCTATTCAGTTTACTCAAACAATTCCTTTTAGCATAAGTATGCTGTTAGTTCTTTTTAACCAATAGATAGGGCCCTATCAGGTGCTACCACTCCGGGACAGAGTGGACCTGGGAGCGATGGCAATGAAGGGGTACTCCGCATTCCCCAAAGCTCCAGCATGACTGGAACCTCACCATCAGATTGTTTAGTGTCATAACCAGGACACTCGTTGGTGGGGTCTTACCCCTCTGCAGATGTGCAGTTAGTGTATTCTCCAGCCCCAGCTGACTTGGTAAGAATATGTATTTGATATAAAGCGTTTGATATTTATCCAACCTCTCACCAGGATTCGATACCACGTCATTTTATTGCGGGGTATATGCATGAATCAAGATTTATGCACGGCTGTCACAAAAAATGCTTGATCCCGTCGGCATTACTCTTTTGGGGGTGCCTCAGGCACAGGCAATTAACCCAACCCTATCATGCAGGTATTGCTTGGGGACCCCCCCCTGGGACAAGGCGATTAGCACAATAGCACCCATCCGGCACGAATCCCAAGTAGACCCTAAAAAAACAGAAATTGGAGAACGCTAAATTCCTAAAATCTGTGCCGTCGACATTTGTACCGCTATTTAGATGTATCGGGGAGGCTACAATGTTGGCCCAGAAACAGAATCCCGTTTGGAAAATGAAAATAAATTCTAAATAGTTTTGATTAATCAGGCACAGTGAGGCAGGTGCTATTGAAACGTTTTGGCAATTTAAACATTAAAAACGTACTTTAACTTTAATATCTACCGTGAAGTTTTCATTTTGAGCTGTTTATAGATACCATTTTAGATTTTCAAATGTTCATGAGCTGAGCTTAAAAAGGGCTCATTGTATTCCCAAGAAAAGGCATAAGACTCCCACCCACCTCAAAAAAGAGATGTTTTTTTGTATGACAGTAAACTACATATGATCGGAGAAGGCTCCGGTTCTGGCGATCTAGGGAATGTGGTGTGCGCTTTCATTGCTATTTCTTCTATATTTACGGGTCATATAGATTTATTCAAATCATTTTCATTTGATATGGTCGTGTAAAAACAAACAAACAAACAAACAAAACCCCTCAACTACACAAAAAATTGAATAATGAATGTACAATAAAAACAGTTCCCTAACACCTAGCCATAAAACAAACCTAAACCGGTTAAAATACTGTTAAAATTATTCAGTTAAGACCCTTTGGAAGAAAGGCCGGCTGTTACAGGGGATCAGAGTTTTAAGATTTAAAAAAGGCATCAAATTATTTTTTCCAACCCAATTTCCGGCAAATCATTACGAGTGGGCGTTGTAAGAGTAACTGTATCCAATAAGAAAAAGATTTACTTGCTACTAAAACCGCAGCGCCATCACAGACGAAGTTGGCTGTGGTCGCAACCTATAACACTCAAGAACTGAACAGCTGCTAATCATTAATCATGAAATATTTCTAATACTTTGACCGTGACTTTTTTCTAGATCCTACTAAACCGACTTTGATGCATTTAAATTGATCAAAGCACAAAATCTGAACCACCCCCCGCCACTTAGCATCTCCAAAAGCCCGAAGTACATTTCTTTAACTAGCGTTGAGAGTTTAATTCTTAACCGGTATCGACAAGATAACTTTTTTTGCCAGTCCATGATACCATCTAGTTACACAAAATGTACCAGTTAAAATCATGTTACACTAAATGTACCATTTACTATGAAGTTACGCGAAATGTATCAACTGCCATCAAGTCACACTGAAAGTATCAGTTTTTGTGTGGTCATTGAAGGCTATGTAGGTTCAGACCAAATCAGTAATTAAAAGAGTGACTGCTTAAAGATATCATGTAATAAGATAATGTGAAAACATTTTAGCAGACCCCACAAAGCTGATTCAGTAATACTATGAAGCCTCTCTTGTTAAATATATGAATAACGAAACTACACAGAATATGCGTATACATTCACAAATACTTATTGAAAGTACACATACACTTATTCGCACGCAGGCACTCTCTCTCTCTCTCTCTCTCTCTCTATATATATATATATATATATATAGGGTAAGATGTCCGACTGACGTAAAGTCAGCCGGGTTTCGATCCAAGCTGGAAGCATTTCGCAGATCTGGCCATACTAATGATTAGTGATACGACGAAACAGTGGATGAAAATATATATATATATATATATATATATATATATATATGAGCTTTCCGTTTGACGTAGAAAATTAGAATATTGAAGAACAATTGGAAATCGAGCATTTATATACATATATATATATATATATATATATGTGTGTGTGTGTGTGTGTGTGTGTGTGTGTGTGTTTACCGATAGGTAGATATGAAAAGACTTCCAGATAGGTAGATATTAATTGACTGAGATTGATGGCTAGTTGTAGATGAAGGATTGAGGAAAGTAGATTGATAGATAGATAGATAGATAGATAAAAATGATTAAGATCCTATTTACCAACCCCTCCGCTCGGGCAGGATATGACACAAGGTCAATTTTTAAGCGGAGTTTAACAGGTTTGAATTCAGAGTTTTCCTTCTCCTAGACTAGTTGCCTAACCAAGGCTGAAGAACCTAGTCTGCCCTACTATTTACCCATAGCTGGAGGGAGAATAATTGGATTCATACCTTTCCCAAGGGTATTAGTGCTAAGTGAAATGCAATGAGTTTCGTCCAGGATTTGAACTCGTGTCGCCGTGTTCGTTTCCTACGACGATAACAATTACACCACGGGCACCTCATAAAAATGATTAAGATAGATATAAAGAGAGTGATATAAAGAGGTATGAACGGACTTGAATCAATTGATACATTTATAAATAGTTATGAATAGACTCTGACATATATATATATATATATATATATATATATATATATAGATTGATAGATTGATTGATATATGTGACCAAGCTGGGGTTTCTTTTTACATTTTTCATCTTATATATCGTATCATGCTCTTGAATACCCTATATGGATACGTACGTACAAAAACACAAGCTTTATATATATATATATATATATATATATATATATATATATATATATATATATATTGAGAGATATATAGACAGAGATAAAATAATATCAACCTTCCTGGATAAAAGTTTATAGTCAATTATATCAATACATCACTTATTCAGTTGAATTATCCTGTAGCTAGTCGATAGACAAAATAAGCAACGCACTTATCAATAATTATCCTCAATCTCCTCCAGTGACATGGCAAATTTAAGAAAACCATCTTGAGAACTTGAGAAAGGCCTGGGCTTGATGTGGTGGTCGTGTTGTGTGAAAGTGAAAACGGGACTTTCCTTTCGCTGTTTGCCCCCAAAAGGTCTAGAACAGTAGAACACCATATCATTTTTAGGCATGTGTTGACCGACATTACTGTAATATGTTCATGACTGTAAATGATCAGTTTTTGTAAATATGTAATAACTTGTAGGGTTTCTCAGATTTATCTTGAATAAAAGAACTGATTCATTGTACTCAAAAATATATAGATAATTTAACAAAACAAATCAACTTAGACAACCATTTCGACATACAGGGAAATCACGTTGAAAACACGGATCTTGTTAGATCACAGAAATTAAGCTTTGTGGAACCTGTTCAGTTTGGAGACCGGTGACTTCTGAGGAACGGTAGATAATGTCTGTGAACTATATACCAAATTAAACAAATCTCAAGTGAGAGCAATCAAATGAGCCTTCAGTGTGCATGACTGTGTGAAAATAGTTACCTAAAATTATTCATTTACAAATCTTATATATTAAATGCATACGAATAAACAGGACACCTCTCGTGGTGTAATAATTGGCGAGTTAAGCTAGCAGACTATTGTTAGTGAGTTCTTAGAAGTTAAGAATCGTTGAAACTGTTACGTTTTGAGATGAGCGACCTCAGAGGAACGGTAGATACTATCAGTGAACTGTGTACCAAATTAAACAAATTTTTGTCAATGAAAACATCGATATTTATCTTAATGTAATATATTAACGTGACCTGCAGTTGTGAATACAGCGGATGTCGTTGACAGATGCATTGATAAGATCGGTGTGATCACCGGAATGTCACCATGCCCACAGGTGCTGTGTATCAGCGGATGTTAAGACAGCTGCATCTGGCCGGAGATGATATCAACAATGTGAATACCGGAATGTCACCATGCCCACAGTTGCTGTGTATCAGCGGATGTTAAGACAGCTGCATCAGGCCGGAGATGATATCAACAAAGTGAATACCGGAATGTCACCATACCCACAGGTGCTGTGTATCGGCGGATGTTGAGACAGCTGCGTCCGGCCGAAGATAATATCAACAAAGTGAATACCGGAATGTCACCATGCCCACAGGTGCTGTGTATCGGCAGATGTTGAGACAGCTGCATCTGGCCGAAGGTAACATCAATAAAGTGATTATCGGAATATGACTTTGAACTATGGACATGGTTGAATTCGGTGATGATGGCAGATGCGTCCGCCCACAGAAGTAGGCTTGGGCAATGTAGCCAATAGGGAACAAACAACAAAACCGATGGAAAGCAAAGAAGTGAGACGTGGGCGTAACCATAACCAATGAAAAAGAGGAATTGCTGCAGGCCACGTGAGTGTTGTAGACTATATAAGTTCCCGAATTTTGGCTAAAGTCAGTGGTTCACTGGCTCTTCCGTCTCCCGACAACTCCTTCGTGTCCGCGAACTCTCTGCGATTGCTTTTCTGTTCCACACAAGTATCATCGTGAACAATAAAACTATAATCTTTTATTTTTATATATACGTATTCCTCGTTGTTAATAACAACACAGCAGAGTATACATATCATTGAGACAAAATAAAATAATTGTAAAGAGATATAAGATTTTTCAATCGATTGAAATAAAAAGGAAAATTTTCAACAGTTATAACTTCCTATCAACTGAAGCATGAATTTAAAAGAACAAACTCTAGACAAGTTTACTTTGACCCGGATTGTTTGGTTACTTTGTTTAATGGCATGCCAAAGCCATCCTTTTAGATAGAACATCAGTGAAACTATTCAACCCATAGCGGGGAGGATTTGGGGGTTCATCCCTTTCTCGAGGGTATTTGTCCAAAAGTGAACGTAAAAGCAAGACTTGAGTTCGAACTCGCTCACAACGATTCCGCAGTCCAGCGCTTTAACCATTACCTCAAGAGGACACCGGTCCGGAGAGCTGGTATATGTTAGGGTTCTATATAGGGGTCAAATAGACCTGATACAAAATTATTCGTATAAGACTGGACCGAGGGCAAAAAGAAATCTTTGCAAAAAAAATACAAAATAATGTAAATATGAACATAAAATGAAAGCAATTCTCGAACTTCTTGGCAAAAGGAAACCATAACGGGTTGAAATGTCGTTAAAATCAGTCATTCTATAAGGATCATTTGATTATTATGATTGTGGTAAGAGTAAATTTTGACCCACATTATTAAGTTGCAAATTAGAGAGGAAATTGCTTTATTCATATTATAAAGAATAATTTAACTTTATTTATTGACCGGCTCATTTTCCTAGTGGGTAGAGTGTTCGCCAAAGGTCTAGGAGACCTGGGTTCAATCCCAGATCACGTCATACCATGGACTTTAAAAATTGTACTTGATGCCTCCTTGCTTAACACTCAGCAATATAAAGTACGTATCAAGGGTAAAGTGGAGCAATCCAGTGAAAGGAGTAGCGTCCTCCCCTACACCTCGGTGTAGTAGCTATTGAAAAGGGAGCCTTCTGGTCGCCCTCGACTACGGTCGCCAACTTTATTTATTGGCTGTAAACTTCATTCTTTCACTTTGAACTTTGAGAATCTATTTATCAAAAAGAAAAATTTCTTAAAAAGTAACTACTTTAAAAATACAATTATTAACGTAAAATAAACATCACTGGTTGACATACAGTTAAAACAATTTATTTTGTCTGGCATAAGGCCACCACAGGGAAGAGACTAAATGTCACAATCTTGCAACCGGAGGAATAGCTTGTTATCTTCCTTTCTACAGCAAGTGCATGAATATTTACTAACGTTAAATAAATTAATCTCTCAATTATTAGTAAGATGAAGAGTAGAAAACAGGGCGGGGGGTTTAATAACTGAACATTTTGTTGAAAGAAACGACAACAACACTTATTTATAAAATAAAGAAGCACCCGACAAGTTTGGGAAGGAATAAAAAAACATTTATTTTTACCAATTTGAATTTAAAGCTGAGGAATATACACCCGTTTAATAAAACAACTACGTTTGCTAAGATATTAAATATTCCGCTGGACATAATGATGTTTCGAAAATGACATTTTATTGGTATAAACTGCAGCGTCGTCCTAATTTTCCATAATATGCACACGTGCTCACACAGACAATCAACTTTATATATATATATATATATATATATATATATATAGCCGCACTGAAGAGTTCTGATAGAACGAAACAGGTCTGTCTGTGGATGACAATATATATATATATATATATATATATATATATATATATATATATAAAGCTTTAAGGATAATGATACTGTTCGTTTTTAAGAATTTTTTTTTTCTTTTATAATATGATTTGGAATATGAAAACACACACACAAAAAAGGACAGAAAATTAAAAACGGGAATCTATCACAGCCATTTGATGACCTAGTTGTGTATTGTGGGGTTGGAAATGATATAGCATGAAAAAAAAGGCAACCAAAAGAATCAAAAAATCACCCTCCCCCGCAAAAAAATCACATGATTTCGCTGATGTGGTAGTCACTGAAGACAAAAAAAAAAGGTTAACATGTGCGAATTCTGGATTCGTTGATATACATAATTATATGAAGGAGCATTTACACCTGTCATTACAAAAATAAAAACGAAAACTAAACACCCCCTAAAAAACACCTTTCAATCTTAGAATATTTACGGACATGAATATATACATATATATATATATATATATATATATATATATATATATATATATATAGTCGATCAATGAGCTCAAGAATCAATACAGGTTTTTAATTATATCAGGTAGAATATATTGACACACAAACAAGGAAACACAATTTTACATACACTCACCAAGGAGCTAGGAGTTTTTCTGGTGTAATGGTTAAATCTCTGGACTGCAGAATCGTACTTAGTGAGTTTGAACTCCAGTCGCGTTCATACGTTCACTTTCGGACAAATACCCTTGGGAAAGATATAAAAGCCCTTATCCTCCCATCTATGTGTTAAATAGTACCACTTCTTTCCTTCTAGAAGGATAGATTTGACATTAAATAACCCAAGAAGGTTTATATGCTATGAAACGACATAAAAAAAACGTTCGAAGAAACGCTAACACACACACACATATATATATATATATATATATATATATATATATATATATATATATATATATATATATATATATATATTATTTTTGGTCCACTTAAACCGGAGTTGGAAGTAATTCCATCAGGACAAGAAGTTATTCAAGCATGAATATTTAAAATTTTCCTGGTAAAGAGCTCAATGTACCAATAATACAGAGCAATAAATTCTTTAGGAAAAAACAACGAAACCGGTCACATAGGATTATAAATTTATTTCAATCCTGTTACGCATTTTTGAGGTTTTCAAAACCACGAAAAAAGTAACAGGACTTCTTCAGATCATTTTGGATAAAAAAATTGAATAGACAATGTTTTTATCCAAAATGATCTGAAGAAGTCCTGTTACTTTTTTCGTGGTTTTGAAAACCTCAAAAATGCGTAACAGGATTGAAATAAATTTATAATCCACATGTGTCTATTCAATTTTTTTATCCAAAATGATCTGAAGAAGTCCTGTTACTTTTTTCGTGTTTTTGAAAACCTCAAAAATGCGTAACAGGATTGAAATAAATTTATAATCCTATGTGACCGGTTTCGTTGTTTTTCTTAAAGTATATATATATATATATATATATATATATATATACAATTTTGGCAGGTTCAGTTTTAAATTTCAATATAATGTGAATAGTTTTATTATGGTCCTTATTTGGGAGGCTTAATTCACGGTGACATCTTTTTCCCAGTATCGCAGAGATCTTAGAAGTGTCAGCAATGTTTACTAAGTTATTGCTTAGGAAATCCTTTAGTATTTTTACAAGTCTTCTAAAAAAAAAAGCTGATGCAAGTAAAAACTTGTTCACTTTTAACTTTCGTGGCGAAATATCGGCCATTTTTAAAAACAATTTTCCCTTTCCACTCATTCAACTTACAAAAATATCTGCTTTAGACACTCATTAGTAATCAAAGATGGATTTATAACGTGATCTTCATTGAAAGGAAATGATACCTCGATCCTCGAAAGCCTTAGTATCTCAATCTAGACAAAATCCACAAATTCTGCTCCTTACTTGATCTTCAAATCAAAGATTTTATTATTGTATCGGCCCGGGAGACCAGGGTTTAATCCCAAGTCGTGTCATACCGAAGATTTTAAAAATGGAACTTGATACTTC
>CAUZXS010002300.1:0-50000 GCA_963585895.1 Sepioteuthis lessoniana
ACTCCGTCCTAATTGCAGAGTATACGTCAGATTCTCTAATATTAGCAAGTAGGACATCTGTTACGCGACTCAAGGGTAGTAGACAGTAGAGTTGCCAGCCGATGGGTCACTGCTGTTGCTATGGATACAAATCGCCTGGATGATTACGTCATAGGACAAGACGTGTAATTTGCATACAACCAGCAGTCTACATATGTATGAGTTGTTCCACCAACGTAAAAGCGGCATTTACTTTTTAATGACAGAAAACGAATGCAACATGGGGTTTGTCTAAACCCCATGTGTGTATGTATTTTTATGCGACTCTCTCTCTCTCTCTCTTTCTTTCTCTCGCTCTCTCTCCCATACTGACTCAGTCTTTCTTTGTGTATGCTTATTTGAGCGTCTGCGTAGGTGGAAATGTTTGCTTTTTTTTTTTTATTAAATTTTTTTTTTACCAACAAGTGATTTGGACCTAGTAATGTTGTGCATTTTGTTTGTATCCTAGAGGAAGATCGAGTGCTAACTTTCATTTTGCGTAAAGATAGACATTAAAAGAGAAAGAAGAAAGAAAGAAAGAGAGAAAAATGAAGCAGCCAGTACTTGCCATTATTTCTTTGATGATATTGGGCACTCCAAGTCGGCATTATTCTGTGTGAACAGCAACCTCACTTATAAACCTACGCTGCACTCATAAGCACAAACATCTTCATATTTACATTTCACATATATATATATATATATATATATATATATATATATATATATATATATATATATATATATATTATCACACAGAAGGTAGAGCAAAGTATCGCAGAAAAAGTGGTAAATGGTGTGTATATATATATATATGAACAGAGCATTAAACAGAAGTTAAATGTTTGATCTAAGAGGTGCAAATTCTCGAAGTCCAGTCTCAGAGGGCCATCCCATCAGGCAGCACCTGTCTCCATTGTCTAAAAGTGCTAAGGATTGGGTTTATTGCCTGATGTCTGAGGCGCTTCCATGAGTCATGCTTCCGACAAGGTCCTCATATTAAATCAACGTGTCAAATTCAATTACCTTTTGTAATTCCTAAATGTCTTATGGTAAATGTATATCAATAAGATATAACATCGATTTTATAAAATATTATTCGGTTAGTGGTTCTTGGGGGTTTGAAATTAATGATAAAAGAGTGGAGGGAGTTGCTTAATGATCATCTTCCATATACAGCACCTTCTGGATGCGTGCTTAACATGACGGTTATCATAATAGAAAATGAGATCCGTGACACGAGTTCAAAATCTGAATGAGATTTCCTTTCCTTTCATTTCATTTCCTTTCATTTCATTTCCTTTCATTTCGGGCAAAATGCCTAAAGGATCTTCATCTGTTCATCCTCCATTTGTTAGTAAATAGTTGAGAAAATTGGGTTCTTTAGCCTTGGTTAGGTGACCAATCTAGAAAAAGGAAAACTCTGAATTCAAACCAGGTTATGACTTGTGACACAGCCTGTCGATAATGGAGAGTTTGGTTTGTTTTGGTTTGATTTGGTTTTATGGCACATCAATCATTGTAGGTCTTTAATGCCAAATCCATTTTTATTCATATAAACAGTACTATTTCAAACTAATAAGTTTAGCATAAATACACTGTTTAGTTCTCTTTGACCCATAAATATGACCCAAAGATGTACTACCACTCCGGGCCAGAGTGGATCGGGGAGTGATGGTAATAAATGAGTACTTTGCATACTCCAAAGTACCAGCATTACAGGAGCTTCACCATCAGATTGTTTAGAGCAAAAAGAGTATAAAACTAGACCTAATTGAATGGAGAAGTTGATCCAATGGGAATTGTGCAAGTAGTATAAATTTGCCTATACGAACAAATGGTATACACACAACCGAGAATCCGTCTTGGAGAATGAAACGCACAAATTTCACTGGGATTTTGAGATACAAACAATCTAATCTAGGCCAGACGACCAGGACCGAATGATAGTCAACAGAAAAAAAGAAAAAAAAAAAAAAAAAGAAAAAAAAGAAAAAAAAAGAAAAAAGAAAAGGAAGAGAACCTGCCAAATAATGGACTTTGCTGTTTTGGCTGACAACAAGGTAAAATTGAAAGAAAGCATAAAGAGAGATAAATACCTCGACCTTGCAAGAGAATTAAAAAAACGTATGGAACATGAAAGTGACGATAATATTAATTGTAATTGGTGCCCTCGGTAAGTCACCCAAGGATTGGGACAAGGAATGGAAGACTTGGAAATAAGAGGACGATTGGAAACTATCAAAACTGCTACATTATTAAGATCAGCCAGAATACTGAGAAGAGTCCTGGAGACTATCACTCAGACTCCAGTGGAAAACAATCAGTTAACGCTGGTGTAAAAAACTCTCAAACAAGTAACATAATAATAATAATAATGATAATAATAATAATAATAATAATAATAATAATAATAATAAGAAATGATCAATCACATAATAAGCGAATGCAGCAAATTAGCACAGAAAGAGTAGAAGAATAGTCATAACTGAGTGGGCAAGGTGATCCATTGGGAATTGAGCAAGAAATTGAAGTTTGAGCCTGCGAACAAATGGTATATGCACAACCCGGAATCTGTCCTGGAATATGACACACACAAGCTCCTCTGAGATTTTGAGATACAAACGGATCCCTTAATCTCGACCAGACGACCACACCTTATAATAATCAACAAAAAAGAGAGAACTGGCAAAATTGTGTACTTTGCTGTCCCGGCTGACGACAGAGTAAAATTGAAAGAATGCGAAAAGAGAGATAAGTACCTTGTCCTTGGTAGGGAATTGAAAAAACTGTGAAACATGAAAGTGACGATTATACCAATTGTAATTGGTGTTCTTGGTACAATCACCTAAGGATTGATACAAGAAGTGAAGGATTTGGAAATAACAGGACGGGAGGAAATAATTGAGTGGGTTGTGAATATACCATTTGATCGTACGCTCAATTTTCAATTCCCAGTGGATCACCTTACCCACTCAATCGGGTCTAGTTTTATACTCTCTTTGCGCTAATTTGCTGCAGTCGCTTATAATGTGATTGATTGTTTCGTCTCTATCCCCGCATAACCCACATCTACTGTTTTGTTGCGTCTTGTCTATTCTTGTTTTGATATGATTGGTCCTTAATGGTATTGTTTTGTGCTGCTATTAGAATAGTTTCACTTTCTCTCTTTAGTTTCCCTTTTTAACCACGTCCACAATTTCTCGTGTGAGATGTTGCTTATTAGTTGTTTAAAACGTCCATAGATTTGTTTTTCTTCCCTTTTTTGTTTTCTGGTTATTTCCTTTCTGTTGATCATCGTGTTGTCAGTATTTTTCTGGTGGCTGAGATTAGTCTTCCTCCGCGCTTTTCTATGTAGTCTTCGAGTTGTTGTATCGATACATAAACTCTTCAACGCTGGCGAGTCCTTTTCCTCTTTTCTTGACACATATAGTCTGTTAACGTCATCTCTAGGGTGTAAAACTTTATGCATCGTCATTAGTTTTCTTTTTCTCTGGTCTATTTGTTTAAGTTTTTTTCTCGTCCCCTTCAAGAAGGCTGTGATCAGCTTTCCCCAACGCTTTTCTATGTAGTTTTCGAATCGTTGTATCGCTGTCTTCGGTACAGGCAAGACCTCTTCCTCCTTCTTTTCTTGATACATATAGTCTGTCAATGTCATCTTTGGGATGTAAGGCCTAATGCATGGCCATTAGTTTTCTTGTTCTCTGGTCTATTTGTTTAAGTTAATCTCTGGTCCTCTTCAAGAAGGGCCAGTATCTTACGAGGGGGACAGCTCAGGTATTTATCCCTTTGATTAGGTTCCTGTTATCTAGATTTGTTTCGTGTAGTTTTCTTGTTCACCTGCGATACTCTTTCCTAATTTTTTCTTTCATTTTCCACTTCTTTGATGGTGTCAGCTTCCAGTATCCCCAAGTATTTGTTGGTTTCCTTTTCTTCGAGCGTTTTAATCTTGCCTTGATTTAGTAGTTCTATTCCGGGCGTCAGATGTCGTTTGCCGCTTTTCATTATTAGCATGGCGTATTTTTCTATGCCAAATCCTATACCTATGTCCAGACTGTATATTCTAACTGCGTGTATTAGAGTTTCCAATTCTTTTTCATTTTTTGCAAACAGTTTGATGTCGTCCATATACATTAGGTAATTGATCTTTTTCTGCAATTTACTAAGTTTGTATCCGGCTAGGCATTTCTTGAGTATATGGTTGAGTGGCATCATCACTATTACAAATAGTAATGGTGATAAGGCATCTCCCTTGAATACACCTTTTGGATCTTCGCTTTAGCCAAAGTTTTCCTCCCTGCTGTCAATTCCACCTCGCAGGTTTTCATGGTATTCTCGATAAAGTTTATGATGTCATCTGATATCTTCATTATGCAGCTTTGCAGGAACATATATGTCTTTTTTAGTCAATCTAGGTCATAGCTACATTTTTCCGTCTCGTTCTGCTCTTGTTGAGGATGTGCTGATCAATGTAGAGTTGCTGTCCTGTTCCTCTGGATCCATTGCAGCATCCTTTCGGTTACTCGGGGAACAATCCACAGCTTGTATTTTCAGTTAGTATTTTCCACATCATAGTTAAGCACGTTATGGGTCTGTAGTTGTTTGGGGCAGTTCCTTTGAGGGGGGGTCTTTTTGGATCAAAGTGGTCTTTCCTTTGGCCATCCATTCAGGTACATGTGGTTTATTTCGAGTACCAGTCGGTCATGGATGGAGGTAAATTTCTTGAACCAGAATCTATGTATACCATTATAGCCTGATGTTTTCCAATATTTTCTAGTGTTGTTCTGAATGACTATATGTGTATTTCCGCTTCCGGTCCATCTTCGAGCACTTTTAACTCTTTTTCCATGTTGCTTATCCATTCGGCTTTTCTGTTATGTTCTCTTGGTTGCCATATTTTCTTCCAAAATATTTTAGCTTCCCTTGCATCCAGTTGTTGGTGTATCTTCATGCCATCTCCTCCTTGTTGGTAGAATTTTCTTTCGTTGATTTGGAATCTCCTATTTTGGCTGTATTGTTTTACCCTTTCTCGATATCTTTTTAATCTTCCATCTTTCGCCAATACTTTCTGGTTTATTTCCTCGAGTTGTATTGTCATTTTTTCTTGTGTTGCCTTTTCCTTTTTGTCCCAACATGTTCCAGCATTTCTTATCTTTCTTTCCAGTCGAATTTCCCATCCAATTTTTTATTTTCTGTTCGTGTTCTTTAAGGGAACCCTGATTTTTTCACTAATTTCGCTCCTGCAAGGATTAGTTCATTTAATTTGGTGATATTTTCTGTTGAGATATATGTTAATACTTCATTTATTTTTCAGTTACCGCCTTAATTGTTCTTTTGTCTACGTAACTAAGATCATCGTTCGTATACCTGGAGAATGTTGGCTGTTCTTTATTATTATTATTATTATTATTATTATTATTATTATTATTATTATTATTATTATTATTATTATTATTATTATCATAGTTTTTCATATCAGCGTCAGCTGATGGCCTTCCACTGGAGATTGAGTGACAGCAAGTCTCCTCAAGTCTCCAGGACTCTTCTCAGCATTCTGGCCGTTTTCAATAATGCTGTTGTTTAGATGGTCTCCACTCGGCCGCCAACTTCCAAATCTTCCAGGTCCTTTAATAATCCTTTAGTTACTGTACCAAAAGCACCATTCACAATTGGTATAATTGTCACCTTCATGTTCCATAGTTTTTTCAATTCTCTAGTAAGGTCGAGGTACTTATCTCTCTTTTCTCATTCTTTCAGTTTTATTCTGTGGTCAGCAAAGTCGACAATTTTGCAGATTTTCTTTTTTTTTTTTGTTGATTATTATTAGGTCTGGTCTTCTGGCCGAGATTAGGTGATCCGTCTGTATATCAAAGTCCCATAGGAGTTTGTGTGTGTCATTTTCTAGGGTAGGTGCTGGGTTGTGCATATACCATTTGTTGGCATGGTTAAATTTAAATTTCTTGCACATTTCCCAGTGGATCACCTTGCCCACCCAGTCATGTCTAGCCTTGTACTCCTTCTGTGCCAATTTGCTGCATTCGCTTATGTGATTGATGGTTTCATCTCTGTCACCGCACAATCTACATTTCCTATTTTGTTGCGTCTTATCTATCCTCGTTTTGATATGATTGGTTCTTATGGCGCTGTGTTGTGCTGCCATTTGTTGACTGAAACGTATCATATTCTTGACAGATTTCTATCATCCCTTTTCTATATTCTCTTAGAGTAGGGTTGATCCTAAAATAGCTTTGTAGTGCTAGTTGGTAGTCTTCCCTAGTCCATGATCTATGTTGGCATCTCTAGTTTGTGTGGTAATTAAGATCCTCGTTCGTGTACCTGGAGAATGTTGGCTGTTCTTTATTATTATTATTATTATTATTATTATTATTATTATTATTATTATTATTATTATTCGAGAATTTTTGACATCAGCGTTAGCTGTTGGTCTTTCACTGGAGTTTGAGTGACAGCAAGTCCCCTCAGTATTTTAATCAATCTCAATAATGCTGTGGTTTGGATGGTCTCCACTCGTCATCTTATTTCCAAGTCGTCCAGTCCCTATAGCAGTTCTTTGGTGACTGTACCAAGTCACCAATTACAATTGATTATAATTGGTGAAAACGTTACGTGTTCCAGTTTTTTCAGTTCCCAAGCAAAGTCGAGGTATTTATTCTTCTTTTCCCTTTCTTTTAATTTTATTCTGTGGTCAGCCGGGACATCAAACTCCACAATTTTGCAAGTTTGTCTTTTTTTTTTTTGTTATTTGCTATTTTCAGAAAGATGATTAATTTTTGTTCTAAAAAAAGAAAAACCTATCCCCAAAACGCTATAACGGTAAGATGTATCGGCGTAAGTATTTACAACAGATTAACGATAAAATTTGTGTTCCTTTTTTTTTTTTTTTTTATAGTAAGTTCTACTGACAGAGAGGAGTGGTTTAAAGATTACACAAAGAATTCCCACTGTCCAAATCTTATAGTAAAACTAATATGACTGTGACACGTTAAGTAATCGGTTCATCGCCTCAAAATACACGCTATAAAAATAAAACAACAACAAAAAATCAAAACAAAACAAAACGAAAATGTCACCGAGAAAGTATAATTCAAACCACAGTAGTGTATACGAAGAGACTGAGAAAAGTCCTGAAGATTTAAAGAGACTTCCAGTCACTCAATATCCTGAGATAACTTTCAAGTATATGCGCTGAAAAAGCAAATGATAATTTACACACATTCATTAGATGTTGCAGAAAGTTATTTAGAGAGCAAAACCAACGTCTAAAACAATTATTTTGGGAATTTTATGTCAGGCAAAAATCTTAAAAGCTATGAGATATGGAGTGGTAAAAAATTCTTAAGAAAAATTAAAGAATGAGATCTACAAATAGAAGAACACCACTGACATGATAAGCGAGGAAACTGAATCAAATAGAAAGAAAGAATTGCTAGAATATGATCGAAGCAAGAAACAGATACAACCACATTGATGGAAACTGATAGATAAAAAAAGACGGAAGAAAAACAAAATTCAAACCAGAAAATATTACCCCCCTCACCCCCAAAAAACAATAGAATAAGTCGATTTGATTGATTGACTGATTGATTTTAACGGCATATCAATCTGTCTGAGGCTATTTTATGCTAAGAGGTATGATATTTGCATACATTGTAGATTTATATTTACTTTTCTTCTTTAAGTTTTCGTACACGTTATGTGATATTAAGTATTCCTATCTAATACAAATAATTTGAAAACAGATCTTTTTGATTCGTAGATGGGACCCTAATACGTATTAGCACTCCGTGTTAGAGTAGATATGGCAATGAAGAGGCACTCCACATTCCCCAAACATCCAGATATTGATCTTCAATATCATATGTAGTATAATGTCATATCCAGGGGACCTCAGTGTATTCCAAGAGCCGTTGACAAATCGAGAGAATAAATCAAAATCAATAATAAAACAAAACGGAATGATCTAATTCACGAAAATCTAAGAATAGCAATGGTGACGAAAGATAAACAAATATTTAAGATAAAAAGTCAATTGTCAAGTGGGAATAGAAGAACACACAAAAGGATTCAAAATTAGCCAATAAGTTGATCAACATGAATATGTTAAACACAGGAGTGTTGCTAAGGTCTAAACTACAAAATAATTTTAATTTATTATAGATTTTATTTTGTATTTGAATTCAAAATAAAGGGAATATACTGTTTTAAAAATAGTTCATAATTGTTATTTTGTAGTTAAAATAGACACAGAATTAAAACAAGCTTTTACAGCATAATCATTTAATTCATCTGCCCGAATCCAGAAATCTATAGCCTGTTTGCCGATCAAATAAATTTCAGTAATTCAAAAAGTTCTGAACTAATATTTGTCAAATTTAATCTCATCAATTTTTTTGCCATTTTTAATGATTAGCTTTTGAGATATTTGGAATTTTTGAAAATTAACTGACTAAAGTTAATATGCAGATTAAACTCTAATTATCTTAAAATCTTTGAAATCTAATAAAAAATTGCCTTTTCAGTGGAAGGAACGGTAAACTAGTCAATCTATCTCCACTAATTCTAGAACGGTAGTATGACTTTTATGAGTTTGAGTGAGGCAAACAATCGTTCCATAAACGCACTTATAATTGTTAGGGTCTGATAAAATGTGTGGGCAGTGTAGACAGTTTTAGATCAATCGAAATCATGTCATTGATGATCTTAAATTTTAGTACATTGGTTTAATAATTTGAATTTGCTATAATATTTTTTTTTATGTCTTTAAATAAAAGAAGCTATAAAACAAGTTTATTTTGACTTCATATGATGTCTAAGTGTGTATTCGTAAACATATCTAATTCGTTCACATTATCTTTGTAGTCAAAATGTTTGGAATTTAAACATTAAATCTCTAACCTGTATTATTCATAATAAAATCTTAAGACACTACGTAGGATCTAGACTACTTTCCTGTAAATGTACGGTGACTTTATTTTCTAATATAAGAATAACTGATAATTCTTATATACTGAGTATTTCCAACATATTCATTGCCTTAGAAAAAATATGCATCCAACTATTCTCTGCAGTGTTTTCTTTTCCTAAACTGATTGCCCAACTAAGTTTAAAAAGCCCAGCCTACCCCACTATGTATCCAAACATTCTTTAACTTTGGTATGGCAACCAGTCTAGGTGAATGAAAAATCGGTATTCAAACCTGTTAAACTTTGCTCAAAGATTGACCTTGTGTAACATCCTACTCATAGCAGAAGGATTGGGTTAGTACAGACTGGGCTCTTAATTCTTGGTATGGCAACCAGTCTGGGAGAAAGAAAACTCTCAGTTCAAACCTCTTAAACTCTGCTTAAAAATTGACCATGTGTAACACCCTACTCATAGTGGAGGGATTGGGTAGATACAGATTAGGCTCTTTTATCTTGGTATGACAACCAATCTAGGAGAAAGAAAACTCTGAATTCAAACCTATTAAACTCTGCTTGAAAATTTACATCCTGCTCGTGGTAAAAGAGTTGAGGAAATACATACTCGTTACCTCAACAAACTGTTTAGAAATACAATTGTTTTTGTTTTGTCTAGAATACTTTATTAAGCGAATTCAGATTTTTCCTTCTCCCTGACTGGTTGCCATACCAAGATTAAAGAGCCCAGAAAGAGCAAGAAAACCTTTACTAATAATAACTTTTTGGAGGTCTGTCAAATATCAGTGATATTAGATAGACATTCTGAATGTAACACAGTCATATTAGATGAATGTCCAGAAAGTAAAATTGTAATATTAGATGGACATCCAGAAAGTAACACTGTTATATTAAACGGACTTCCAGAATGTAACTGTCATTTTAGACTGGTGTGTAAAGAGTAACACGGTGATGTTAGACGGAAGTTTAGAAAGTTGGTTGGTTGGGTTGTCGGTTATTTAACGCCAAATCCATTTTTTTATGTAAATAATCAGTTCTATTTCAAAGAATTTAGTTAAGTATAAGCACGTACTTTAAAATGTAAGTACAGTTTAATTGTGAAAAACATTTCTATTTGAAGTCAAGAAGTTCTAATTCAGTTAATTCAGTTTAGTATAAGTGCAGATTTTGTTTAAATACAGTTAAATGTCAAAACAGTTCTATATTAAACAATCGAGTTTAGTGTAAGTACAGTTTATATGTAAAAAAACCCAGTTCTTTTTGAAATAATTCAATTCAGCATAAGCACGCAGTTTAAATGCAGTTTAAATTATTAGTTTTCAATAGCAATACTTGAAGCTATTGTACTGTGTGCAAACAAATGAGTAATACTGAATAGAATTATCGGTGTTTGGAATATTTATAATAATTATATGAATGACTTTTTTGGACCACCTTTCGATTTAACATATCGTAAGTATAATGAAAACTTATCTGTTCTACTGATATCAATGATAGAGTCAATAGTTAATTAAATGTACCTAACTATCTTGTTTTCAGCTATTATCTTTCTTAGAACTTGAGTTGATAAGGACTGTATTTCATTTGAATTTCGATTACTTTTAAGTAAATTTTACTCTTGCAAACACATTAAAGTTTAAAACATCTTCATTTATTGTTGAGGAAACTAGACCTTGAAATATTTTTGTTTTCTTTTTGTCCCAGCCCGTTAGTTTCTAAATATTTTTCTTCGTTGTATTCCTCATTAGAAAAATATCTAGGTAGGAAATACAAAGATACGGAAATAAGGGTCCATATCAACATGACATAATTATCGGTGGTGTATTTTACGAATATTTACTCAGCAAATTAATTTTACACCGGAAATTATTGCAGATTGAATTAAAAGACCGTTCACGGAACTTACATTTTATTGCCTGGTGATTCAAACAGGAAAGTGAATACATAACGGAACGAGATGAGTGTATGTATGTATGTATGTATGTATGTACAAATAAAACTGTTCATAACATCTACTTGTGTGTGTTCATGGTCTATTGAAATAATGTATCGTTCCAATTTTAGTATATGTACAGCCGAAGCCAGTACTCTAATGTATGATGTGCACAAAAAGGATTCCCGGATAGGTAAAAAAAAAAAAAAAAAAAAAAAAAAAAAAAACTAGTCCTATTTACAGCATGTCATATCGTTGCATGTATGTAAAACAAAATTTATTGCATATGACTTCCAGGAAGTGATTGTAAGCTGGAAAATGTTTGATGAAGAAAATTGATCTTTGAGGATTGATACAAAGCATTTTCGCTCGCGCGAAAGAATCCAAAGGTCTTATAATCCATTTGACCACTGAAAAAGAATCTCAAGTGGAAATATCAGAAGAGGTATTTTCAGGGATAATCACTATCTCCACACTGCAGAAATGGCGTATTAGAGCTAAGAAAACTTAGAAAATAAAGCAAGTTTCAGTCCAGTTGGAAACTTAATAAAGATACTATAAGTTTCCATTTGCGCTCACTCTTATCAATATATTTTCTCAGTGGAAATAACAATTGAATACTAATTGCATAGTATTTCTCCTTATTTGTTTGTAATCAATTATAATATACATTCACTAAATATCTGTGATTCAACATCGAGCTCAAGTCGAAGTAATAATAGATTTCAAATGATGCACTGATGTGAATTGGAGGAAAACATTGCAAAATAGATGACGCAACGAAAAACTAATGGGACCCAGAAAGACCCCCCCCCAAAAAAAAAAACAATTTCAAACAACTACATCCTGATTACATGTCTAGGAATACTGTGGAGAATTCTAGTCGCATAAAGATGTGAAGGAATTTAAAACTAGCTTGTTTACCATAGAATTCTTCTCGAAAAACAGAATTAGTAGGAATGAAGGAATTAGTAACACAAACAATCAATTGTATATAGACCAAAACAAACAAAAAGAAATATGACAAGAAAGAAAAAGGTTACTATGGCATGGATGGACTACAAGAAGGTGCACGACGTGATTTCACAAACTGGATAATAGAATGTTTACAAATTTTTAAAATCTTTAAGCAAGTAGCAAACTTAATTACTGGCCTATAATTAACGACGTTCAACCCACAACACTACTGAGATTGGCTAGAATACAGAAAAGACCCTTGTAGAGCTGAAGAGATTTGCTGGGATATGGAATCCAGTGAGAGCCACTTTGGACTTCAGTGAGAGCTACTTTTAACTACAGTGAAGGCTACTTTGGACTTCAGTGAGAGATACTTTTGTCTACAGTGAAGGCTACTTTGGACGACAGTGAGAGATACTTTGGACTCTAGTGAGAGATACTTTTGCCTACAGTGAAGGCTACTTTGGACTTCAGTGAAAACTACTTTGGACTCCAGTGAGAGCTACTTTTGCCAACAATGAAGGCTACTTTGGACTTAAGTGAAGGGTATTTTGGACTCCAGTGAGAGATAATTTAGATTTCAGTGAAGGCTACTTTGGACTCCAGTGAGAGCTACTTTTGCCTACATTGAAGGCTACTTTGGACTTCAGTGAGAGATACTTTATGCTTCAGTGAAGGCTATAAGCTAAAACTGGAATGACAACTCAAAAAGACTATTGATACTTTAATCGAAAAACTAAGGACATTGTCAATGAGATGACCTGGGTATGTTTACGGAGAGGAAACTTAAAGAGAGAAACCAAATATCTGTTTATAGCAGCATAAAATAAAACTTTGAGAATAAATTGTCAAAGCAAAAATTGATAATACGTCGAAGAATCGCAAGTGTAGGTTATTTAGTGATAGACATGAAACAGTTAACCGCATAAGAAGTGATTGCAGCAAATTAGCACGAAGGTAATACAAAAACAAGTATACATGAGTGGGGAAGGTGATATACTGGGAATTATGCAAGAAACTAAAATTTTAACATACTGAGAAAGAGTATATTTACAAACAAGAAAATGAGACGCAAAATTTCTTGGGTATTTTGGGATGCAAACAGATCACCTAATCCAGACCAAAGAAACAGGCCTAGTTTTGATATACAAGAAGAAAAGAAATTGTCATTTCGTAGATTTTACCAATCCAGTAGGTCCCGAAGGAAATTGATAAATACCTGTTCCTCGCCTGGGGGGTGTAAAAGTTAGGGGGGATATGAAGGTGACAGTGATACCAGTCGCAATGGGAAACATTTGTACAGTTCCTGAGAATCTGAAAAAAATAATAAGTTATGATGCCACTCAACCATATACTCAGAAAATGCACAGCCGGATACAAACTTACTAAATCACAGGAAAAGATCAATCACCTAATGTAAAACGAAAAAGAACCGGAAATTCTAATATAGGCAGTGAGGCTATATAGGCAAGACATAGGGATGGAATTTGGCATAGAAAAAATGTGCCATGCGAGTAATGAGAAGCGGCAAACAACATCTTACGGACGGAATGGAACTACCTAATCAAGAAAAAATCAGAACGTTCGAAAAAAAGGAAAGTTACTGGAATATTGGAAGTGAACACCATCAAACAAATGGGGATGAACGAAAAAATTAAAAAAGAGTATCTCAGGAGAACAATAAAACAACTCAAACTATATTGCAGAAATCTCATCAGAGGGATAAATACCTGGGCTGTCTTCCTCGTAACCATTCTTGAAGGAACGAGAAAAAAAAACTTAAACACAGAGAAAAAGAAAACTAATGACGATGCATAAAGTCTTACATCCTAGACATGATGTTGACAGACTATATGTGACAAGAACAGAGGAAGAGGACTCGCCAGCATTGAATATAGAGTCTATGCATCGATACCATAACTCGAAGACTACATAGAAAAGCGCGGAGGAAGGCTGATTCCAGCTACCAGATAAAATACTGACAACACGAGGATTAACAGAACATAAATAATCCGAAAACAAAAATGGGAAGAAAAACAACTGTATGGACATTTCAAGTGACAAACAAGCGAAATCTCACACGAGAAAACTTAGATATGGCTAAGAAAGGGAAAACTTTTGAGAGAAACTGAATCTCTTTTAATAGCAGCTTAAAACAATCCCATTAAGACCAATTGTATCAAAGAAAGAATAGACAAGACGCTACAAAATAGCAATTGTAGGGTTAGGGTTAATAGAGACGAAATGATCAGTTACATAATAAACTAAAGCAGCAAATTTGCACAGAAAGGATCTAAGACTAGGCACGACTTGTCTGGGAAGGGGATACACTGGGAATTGTGCAAGAAGTTTAAAACTGACTATACGAACAAATGGTATATGCACAACCGAGAATGAGACGCACAAACTTCTCCAGGATTTTGAGATACAAACGGATTATCTAATCTCGGCCAGACGACCTAATATTGTCAATCAAAAAAGAGAACCTGCTTAGTTGTGGACTTTGCCGTTCCGGCTGGTCACAAGGTAAAACTGAAAGAAAGCGAAAAAAAGAGACAAATACCTATACTTTGCAAGGGAACTGAAGTAACTATGGAGCATGAAGGTGGCAGTCATACTGATAGTAATTGATGCGCTTAATACAGTCACCAAAAAAACTGCTATAGGGACTGGAGGACTTGGAAATGAGAGGACGAGAGGAGAGTATCCAAACTACGGCATTATTATGATCGGTCAGAATACTGAGAAGAGTCCTGGAGACTTGAGGAGCGTTTGCTGTCTCTCAAACTCCAGTGGAAGACCATCTGCAAATGCTGGCGAGAAAAACTCTCAAACAAGTAAAATGCTACTACTACTACTACTACTACTAGTTCTAAGAAAACCTACAGAAAGAGGATATAAGAAAAGAATGATAGAGATCTGTGAAGAATGTGCTAATTTTCAGATCACAAACCAATGACTTGTCGACCAAGTCAGGACAATAATAAAGAAAGGTTGGTTTTCTGACCTTGAAATACTAGGAATACACAAGAAAATAGATAATCAGCAAAATAGTAATACAATATTAGACACACCAAAATCAGCCTAACCGAAATGAACAGCCAACTTCGGAAAATAGAAACGCTACACAACCAAACAATGCACGACCAAACAACCCAGAGCAAACACTAACACAAGAAAAAATGTAAATCTAGAAAATTTAAAGAAAGTTATGAACGGGGAAAAGACTACTTTACCATCACTAAGAAACATAGAATGGAGAACAGTTAAGATGGAAACGAATAGAATAAATCAAGTACTACTTTATATATCAACGAATAATATAACCGAATTAAACGAATTAATCTAAGGACGAAATTAGTTTGCTGAAAAAATTGTGATCTCTCAAAAAGCACAAAGAAAAAATCAAAACCAGCATGGGAATTTCGACTGGAAACGCAGATAAAACAGGCCTAAATGATAAAACAAAGGAAAGACGCTAGAACATGTAAATACAAAAAGGTAAAGCCAACACAAGAAAAAATCGCAATACAACTTGAGGAAATAAACCAGTAAGTACCGACGAAAGAAAGAAAATTAAAAGATATCGACAAAAGGTAAAACAATTAAAAAATAGGACATCCTAAAACAACGAAAGAAAATTCTACCAATAACTGGGAGTAGATGACACGAAAACATAACAAGCATCGGATGCAAGAGAAACTGAACGATTTTGGACTAAAATATGGCAATAAAAAACATAACAAAAAGGCTGAATGGATAAACAATTTGGCAAGAGAATTAAAAGGACTCGAAGAAGGCACAAAAGCGGAAATACACATTGATTTACACAAAACGACACAAAAATATCAAACTGGAAAACGACAGGCCATGATGGTTTCTGGTTCAAGAAATTCACCTCCATTCATGACAGACTAGCACTAGAAATGAACAGATGGCTACAAGAAGCACACGTACCCGGAGGGATGAACAAAGGAAGGATCACATTGATCCAAAAGGACCCAAGCAAAGGAACTGCCCCAAATAACTACAGGCCCATAACCTGCGTACTAATGATGTGGATAATATTAACCGCACAAACAAGGAAAGAGATTTACTACTCGCTAACAAGCCACGGATTATTCTCTGAGGAACAGAAAGGATGCTGCAAAGGACCCAGAGGAACAGCAGAATTACTTTACATAGATCAGCACATCCTAAACGAGAGCAAGACCAGACGGAAAAATCTAGCTATGGCCTGGATTGACTACAAAAAGGCATATGATATAGTTCCGCAAGGCTGAATAATAAACTGCCTTAAAATGTACAAAATATCAGGTGAAGTTATAAATTTTATCAAGAAAACCATGAAAACCTGGGGAGTGGAATTGAGAGAAGGAGGAAGAAGCTTAGCTGAAGCAAAGGCGCAAAGAGGTATATTTCAAGAAGACGCACTTTCACCGTTACTATTCATAATTGCCATGATGCCACTTGACCACATACTCAGAAAATGCACTGCCGGATACAAACTTAGTAGAGCGCAGGAAAAGATCCATTACCTAATGTACATAGACAAAGTATTTGCCAAAAATGAAAAAGAACTGGAAACTCTAATACATGCAGTTAGAATATATAGTCATGATATAGGAATGGAATTTAGCACTGAAAACTGCGCCGTGCTAGCAATGAAAAGCAGCAAACGACACCTGACAGACGGAATGGACTGTCAAATCAAGACAAGATTAGAACGCTCGGAGAAAAAGAAAAGTATACATACTTAGGCATCTTGGAGACTGATACCATCAAATAAGTGCAGATGAAAGAAAAAAATCAAGAAAGAATCGGAGAACTAGAAAGCTACTCGAGACAAAACTATATAACAGAAACCTTATCAAAGGAATATATACCTGGACCATGCATAAAGCATTACATCCCAGAGACGACGTTAACAGACTATATGTATCAAGAAAGGAGGGAAGAAGAGGACTTGCCAGCATTGAAGACAGTGTTAACGCATCCATACAACGACTCGAGGACTACATAGAAAAACTCGAAAGAAGACTGATTACAGCCATCAGAAACGAGACAGACAACACGATGGATAACAGAATGACAATAATTAGGGACAAAAATGGGAAGAAAAACAACTCAATGGGCATTTTAAATGACTAATAAACAATATCTCTCACGAGAAAACCTGGACATGGCTAAGAAAAGGAAACCTTAAGAGAGAAACAGAATCTCTCCAAATAGCAGCACAAAACAACGCCGTAAGAACCAATCATATCAAAGAGAGAATAGATAAGGCGCAACAAAATAGCAAGTGTAGGTTATGAGGTGATAGAGACGAAACCATTATTTACATAATAAGCAAATGCAGCAAATTAGCACAGAAGGAGTATAAGATTAGACACGAGTTGGTGGGCAAGGTGATTTACAGGGAGATGTGCAAGAAATTTAAATTTCACCATACAAACAAATAGTATATGCACAACCCATCATCTGTCCTAGAAAATGACACACATAAATTCTTATGGGACTTTGACATACAAACGGATCTCCTAATCTCAGCCAGACGACCAGACCTTATAATAATCAACAACAACAATAACAAATAATAATGAGATCAGCCTGAATATTTAGAAGAGTCCTGGGAACTAGAGGAGACTTGCTGTCACCCAGACTCCAGTGGAAAACCATCAGCTAACGCAGGTCTGAAAAACTTTCTAGTGATAATAATAATAATAATAATAATAATAATAATAATAATACAGTCTGGATAAAGAAATGAAATTTGACATGGCATGCATATAATGAGAACCGAAAAAAGACAGATAACGGAACGAATAGAACTGCTAAATCAAGAAGAAATCTGAAAGCTTGGAGAAAAAGAAACCTACAAGTACTTTGAAATATTGGAAGCAGACACCATTTAACAAGTGGGGATGAAAGAAAAATAAGAAAGGAGTACTTCAGACGAACAAGAAAATCTCGAAACTAAGCTCTGTAGTATGATTTTCATCAAAAGGGATAAACACCTGGACTGTTCCCCGTGTAAGATACTTGGGACAATTCTTAAAATGTACGAAGGAATAACTTCAACAAATGAATCAGAGGGAACGAAAACTTATGACGATGTACAAGGTTTTACACACGAGAGAAAACATTGACAGACTATATACGAGGATCATTAAATAAGTTTCCAGACTTTTTTCGTGTGGGCACTTTTATTGATAGTACACACATGAAACTTTAGTCCCTTTCGAAGTAATTTCCTCCGGCAGCAATGCACTTGTTGTACCGTTCCGATAACTTCTGGAATGTCCCATGAAAGTCCTCTTGTGTGAGCGTGTCAATGACCTTCGTCACAACCTCTTTCATCTCCTCAATTGTCTCATAACGACAGCCTCTGAGCTTAGGGAATAACCAAAAGTCACAGGGAGCAAGGTCTGGACTATAGGGAGGGTGAACAACTGTCTTGATGCCCATCTTAGTCAAATAGTTGGTGACAAGGATGGAGTTGTGGACTGGTACATTATCCCGGTGGAAATGTCATTGACCCGATTTGAAGAGTGCTGGCCTCTTCCGACGGAATCTCTTTCTGAACCTCCTTTAAACTTCAACATAGTAACCCTAACCCTAACCCTTTGGCCAATCAACTCTGGTGAATTGACTTCCTTACTCCTCCCACACCTCTCATCATCCCTCACAGACTCCTTGCCTTCCTTGAATCTCTTATGCAACTCAAAAACTGATGCTCGATTCATGCAAGATGCTCCAAAAGCAGTCTGAAGCATTCCATACGTTTCTGTGGCATTTTTTTCGAGTTTAAAACAGAATTTTATTGCATATCGTTCTTCTAAAGTGTCCTCACGTCCAGATTGCATATCGTTCTTCTAAAGTGTCATATTTTTGAAATTCCCCAGCAGTGACAATCAGGCTTTAGTAGGGTGTATTGCTATTCCTGCTGTAGCTGTTCCTTTGAAGCTGAAATCATAAAAATTGGCCAGTCATTTCATATGATGTATAACAATAACATACTGAATTTTCAAGAGTCTACGACAATTTTAAATGCCTGAACAAAAAAAAAAGTCTGGAAACTTATTGAAGGCACCACGTGCGTCGAGAAAAGAAGGAGGAAGAGGATTCACTGGCGTGGATGCATCAATACAAGGACTCGAAGACTACATTAAAAAGAATAAAGAAAGACTAATTACAGTCATTAGTTACATTACTGACTACATAAGGTCAAACAGAAACATAACAAAAACTAGGAAGTACTAATTAATTAAATAAACCTTTACAAACAAAAATGAATTCCCTATAGTTATATGTATTATAATTATTTAATAGTACATAGTAATTCATAGATTTTTGATTAAATTAGGATTCTTAAAAATTCTAAACGTTTATACTTTAATAGTAAAATAAATAACCAATTGAATTAATGAACATTGGAAATAAATTACGTCACATTTTTTAACAAAAATTCTTAAACATTTTCAAATACGATTGCTTCGTTATATTGTAAATTCATATTTTGTTTTATAAATATTGGATTAAAATCTACTACTACTACTACTACTACTACTACTACTACAACACACTTTTTAACCTTTTAATTCAATAATTTTTGTATAACTTTCACCTTGACACTGGTTTACTAAACTGATCAGAATTAATGTCATCGCTTGAAAATTTTTAAATCAAAATAAACTACAGCATAGTTTTGTTAACCAATTTTTAACGACAAATTTTATTTTGTCTTGTAATCAAAATCAAAATTAACACTTCAAATTTAATATTAAGAATTGCTTTCTTTCGGAACGTTTTAGTTTTATTTGCTAAAATACATTATATGTTACCATATAAACAAGTTCTACATTATATGTTACTTTATAAACACATTATATTGAAGATTATGGAATGTAAATGGACAAAATATTCATGCTATTTTAACCGGTTTTAAGTACGCATGCGTAATTACGATTAACTTTATTTCTTTTTTTCTTCCAATTAAAACCGAATAAAAGCGCAAAGAAGTAATTGGCATTATTTTAATTGGTTTGAAAGTCTTCAATAAAAAATCTTTATCTTTTTTATCATCACTTTCTTCTTCCATCACATGATGTCCATACATATCTTTGTGACTCAGATTAGACATTCCTTACTCAGATCAGTTCATCATTGCTTTTGTCAAATTGTAAAACATTATGTCTTCTGTAATAACGAGATTGAAAAGAAGATCCAAGCGCATTTGTCATCAGAGTCTAGCAGAAACAGACGGACAATGACAACGCAAAAGAACTGGGACACAAGATAAACGATAGGTAAGCGTTTTAAAGAATGCTGAAGAATTCAGACTCTTTTTGCAGATCGCCAAAAAAGAGGAATTCTTGCTAATATTTAAAATACGAGGGCAATCTACTACAAGATTGAGTTACTTCTACCACTCACCCATGGAGATCCATAATTTTGTTGGTACCGGACATTGGCATAATGGTTAGAATGTTTGCCAATGACCCTTGAGACGTGGGTTCTATCCCAGGTCGAGTGATACTAAAGACTCAAAAAATGGTATTTGATACCGCCTGGCTTAACTCAGATTTATAAGGTATGGATCAAGGGGACTTCTGGTCACCCTCGACTACGGTCGCAAACTTACTTTGTTGATCCATGCAAACAACAGCGATATCCAAAGTTTCAGGTACGCATTGCAGGCTACTTACCCCTTCAAATTCAAATCGTCACAACTCAATCAGCAGAGGGATGGCTTCAATCCTGGAGCTTTTAGGAAAGAGGAGTACCCATTCATTGTCATTACTCCCAGGTTCACTCTGACCGAGAGTGGCAGTACCTGATAGGATCCCATATATGGGTTAAATAGAACTGTAGAACAAATGACTGATGTTAGATTGAATTGTTAGTGTTACATAGCAATATTTGAAACCATTCAATTGTATTCAACCTCATGAGCTTTGGCTCGTTTAAAAACGTTACCTATGAATTATTTGTTTAGAAATCATATATATATATATATATATATATATATATATATATATATATATATATATATATAGTATTATTCGATACAGTTAAACCAGAGTTGGGAGTAATTCCTTTAGGACAAGAAAATCATTCAAGAGCTGAACATTTAAATTTTCCTGGTTTACATCAGAAACGCAAAACAGGATGGAAATAAATGTATAATCCTAAAATAACCGGTCTTTGGTTTTTCCTTTAAATAAAGTATATATATATGTGTGTGTGTGTGTATGTGTGTGTGTGTGTGTGTGTGTATATAAAGATGAAATGGCATTAAATAGTCCACAAAGATTGATATGCCATAAAAAACCAAATAACTAACCAATTGTCAAGAGACACTCTGGAGAATATTTTTACTGTTTTAATGCAACAGGCTATATAAAAAAATCTTTAAGATCTCCCACTCATGCATGGACTTCTATATCCATCATTTCATCGTTGAAGACATTTCACTCAGTCACCTGAATCAAAATCAAGCATGATACAATCTGAGAGATTGCGTTTTATAGTGCAACACAATCTTTACTGAAAGCTATTAGAAGTGAGCAAAGATTTTCAGATCTCTTTTTTTAAAAAATATATCCCCCAAAACAAAATAAAACAAAAAACAAAACAAAAAATATTGGAAACTTTTATACACAGTTCACAGAAGAAGAAGAAGAAGAAGAAGAAGAAGAAGAAGAAGAAGAAGAAGAAGAGGAACAAGAACAAGAACAAGAACAACAACAACAACAACAACAACAACAACTACCAGCAAATAAGTTTGAAGAATTAGAAATGGGAAAACTCATTTATATGATTTACACCACGGCACAGCTAAAAGTCACAAGAGAATACATAATTTTCGTCGAATATACATTCATTTTTTCAACAGTAACTAGTGACCAAAGTAATTTAATTTGGTTTGCTGAAATTCCATTGAAATAATTATATATTGTAGTAACGTACTATGCTTTTTGCTTAGATGTGGCACAAGGCCGTATGAAGGGAGCATCCATTGTAACTCAGAAACAGAACTGAAGATAGACTCTTATACGCAGGGTAATTTAAAAAAATGTTAACACCCTTACGGAAGTACCTTCATAATATAATTTTAAAGAGTCTCCATGTATTCAACAGCTCTATCAACACATTTTCCATAGATCATCTAAAAAATGCTAATACTTCTATGGGACTAGCTTAGAAAAGCAGAACAGATATTAGTGGCCATCTGAGGGAGATTCCAATGTGTTGACAGAAATGGTAGATATGTAGAGATTATAAGATCATTAAATTCGGAAGAATTGTTAACATTTTTTGAAACACCCACGGCACTTATGAGATGCAATGAAAAATGACGTTTTTGATTTGGTTTGGTTTTATGGCACATCAACCATTGTAGGGAACGTCTAATCCTCTTTATACATATGTAGTAACTATATGTGATTTGGTTTGGTTTGGTTTGGTTTTTATGGCATATCAACCATTTTACATTATTTAATGCCAAGCCCATTCTTATTTCAAGCACTGCAAGTTCAAGGTCAAAAAACAGTCCTATTTCAAACAATTCAGTTTAGCATACAGAAACAGTTCTATTTCAAACAATTCAGTTCAGCATAAGTGGGTAATTTAAATGTCAAAACAATTCTATTTTAAGCAATTGAGTTGAGCATTAGTACGCAGTTTAAATATAAAAACAATTCTATTTCAAACAATTCAGTTTAGCATAAGTTCACAGTTTAGTTCTATTTGATACATAGATAGGACCCTATCAGGTGCTGCCACTCCGGGCCACAGTGGACCTGGGAACAATGGCAACGAAGAGGTACTCCGCATTCCTCAAATCTCCAGCATTACTGGATCTTCACCGTCAGATCGTTTAGTGTTAGGTAGATTTATTTAAAAATAGTAGATGTACCAATCTTGATGGAATCCAGATTGCTTAAAAAAGAATAATTTTCAAGCAGTATGCAAATTCAAAAAGAAAAACGTTGAAAGAGTTGAAGAAAATGAAACCAATATGGACGTCTTTTTAGTAAAAAAACAAAAACAAAAATGTAGAAAAAATTGAACAAAACAAAAACCCCCAAAAACAAACATTATAAAAAAGGTTAAAATCAACAACTTTGATTTGGATATGCAAATGGATACCGGCATTCAGGTAACGGTTATACCAAAAAAATTTCTAGGAACGCATTGGAAAGCTAACTTTACGAAAGGGTAGTTTAACAACTCCGCTAATTTGGTGGGTTGGTCATAAAAACTAAGGGTACTTTGAAAGTTCCTTGGAGTTAGAAGATAAATTTGAAGTAATACCTACAATTATTACAATTTATAAAAGAACCATGGACTTTTTGGAAACGATGTGCTTAACATAAATACTACCAAATTAATTAATGAGATAAAAATTGAAAAAACCGGAAAGTTAAAAAACTATAAAGCGAGTTTAAGATTAAATGAAAATGTTACCCCTTCTTTTTATGAGACACGAAAATTACCAGTACGTTTTTCGCCATTAGTAGTAGCAAAACTACGAAAACTAAAAGAACAGGGCCTTCTTGAACATGTTCCCACTGGGGGTAGCAAGTGGGCCTCACCTATTGTAGTTTTAAGAAAGTCAGATGGAGACATACGTATATGTGGAGATTATAAAATAGGCGTAAATCACAAAGTTTGATCGGATTCATATCCAAAACTTAATGTTGAAGTTGCATTTCATGCATTGGCAGGTATGAGAGTTTTTATGAAAATAGATTTGAAAACGGCATACAACCAAATACCAATTGACAATAACTTCAAAGAAGTAACGACGATAAATAGCCCAATAGGGTTACTGAAATGGAGAAGGATGCCATGTGGAATAAAAACAAGTGCCATATTTCAAAGGGCCATCGAACAGGTTCTAGGAGAAGATATAAAAATATGGTTTGTTACCAAAACGATATATGCATAGGAGCTACTAAAGAAAATAAATTAAAAAAGAAAACCAACATCGTCTTGAATAGATTAAGAAATGCTGGAATGAAAATAAATGAAAAAAAAAAATGCGTAAACAATAGTTGTAAAGTATCATTTTTGGTTATTCCATTTCAAAAGAAGGTTCATTACCAGACCAAACCTTAAAAGAAAAAAAAAACAAACTAAAAATAGATACACCAACAAATAAAAAAGAACTTATATATTATGGGGGATTAATGAATTTCTACAAGCGATATGTACCAAAATATGCGGACTTGACTGAGCCGTTTGCAAATTCAAGAAAAAAATAAGTTGAATTTATCTGGTCAGAGAAACAACAAAAAGCTTTTGATCGATTAAAACTAGTTATGGCATGGAAATCAGTTGTGAAAATTTTTGATCTGTAAAAGGACATTACGTTAACCACAGATGAAAGCGAATATTCAATATCTGGAATATTATCACAAGAAGGACATCCGCTAATGTATTTATCAAGAAGACTTAAGAACACTGAATTCAACTATTCAAATATAGAGAAAGAAGCATTGACCATTTTGTGGACAACCACTAGAGCCCGACAATTTTTAATAGGAAAAAATTTCTTTTGATAAGTGATCATGGACTATTAGAGTTTATATTCAATCCAAGAAAACAATCACCTAAAGTCATGACATCGAGAATACTAAGATGGACAATGAGATTAATAGCATTTGACTTTGATACAGAATATGTCAAAGGAAATTCAATTCCACACCCAGATGCACTATTAAGATTGTGATTTTACAAGGAGTCGAAAGATAAAAAAGAAGAATTTGAAGATACATTTTTACATTGGGTAGAGACTGAAGTTTTGTCTTTAGATAGAATGGCTGCGGAAATTAGATATGATCCAGTACTAAGTTGGATAACATCGAGAATAAGAAAAAACATATGGGGAAATTGTTCTTGGGCGGAAAGACCCTACAAAGAAATAAGGCATAAGTTAACAATAGAACATGGAGGGATTTGTAATAGGGATCTGATAATTCCCCCAGAAACACAAAGAAAATTTGCGATAAAAAGTGTACATGATGATATACACTGTGGAATAGCGGCCACACAAAAAAGGATAAAATCAGAAGCACGGTGGCCGGGATACTCACTAGATATCGAAGAATATATAAAAAGATGCAAAAAATGTCAAGAATTAAATTTTTTTACACAGGCTACTTAATATTCATGGCCCAGAGAAGTGGAGCCATGAAGTTGTGTGCATATGGAACTCTAATTAATACTAGTAGACTCTTTCAGGCTGGCCTGAAGTAATCTGTGAGCTAGACAAGAAAGGTTCTACGATAAAACAGATTCTGAGGGTCATATTTTCCAGAAACAGCATACCCAAAAACCCTGGTATCAGACAATGCACCAGAATTTTGTGATGAAAATCTTAATTTATAGTTGGAAAAAATAGGGTGTAAACCATATAAGACACAACCACATCACCCTCAATCGAATGTGTTGGCGGAAAGAATGTTGCAGACAGTAAAAACAGGACTAAAACCATGTTCTCAGCAAAAAATAGAAGTTTTTTTTAACCAAGGCTGCTTTTAAGCTATCTCACAATACCACCCACTGGAAGACTTTAATGGGGAAGGCAAATTAGAGCTCCACAAATGAAAAAACGTGGTACCGAAAGAACAAATAATAAAGAATCAAATCCAGAAAGGCAGAATTTATCATGCAAATAGCCCACAATACAGCTATAATAAACAGAGAAAAGGGGAACAGTACATTAGCCCATGCAGATCAAATAAGGCCTCAGAGCGGCACAGATCGAGATTTCCCTGAGAAAGAAATACGGGAGAGAGACCAGGAGATCAATGTAATCCTGAAAATGAAACAATCACAAGAATTAAAAGACCTACTAAGGGCATAAGACCCACAAGTTTCTGGTAGATGTAGTGATAGTGGCAAATTAATCTGCCTAATTAGCATAAGTGTAAGAGAGAGCCTATATAAATCTCTCACTAAGAATAACTGGCAAGCTTGATTAGCCGCTAACTAGTGCTAACCTTGAACATCACAACACTATGAAAGTTATGGTGGAAGATTGATGCTAATATTAAGGTTAACACTGGAGATGATGACAAAAAGAAGGAAGAAAAAAGCTATGACAACAAGTATATGTAAAAAAAAAAAAAAAAATGATAAACACAAATCCTGTTATCATGTGAAACCTAATTAAGGTGTCCAGCATTTCAATCTTTGAAGTTGTTTATTTTGTTATATTTAAAGTATACTCTCGATTACCTGTAACATCAAAGAAATCCTTTGGTAATAGTCATCTTCAAATTCCCCCGCCCCAGAAAACCACGCCTTGTCCGCTAATATCATTATTGTTTCCGTTCCCTACTGGTTGTATCTGGGGGTCACGTGATTAATCTTTGCGGCAAGGGGCTGTCATAGAGAATTCGAAGGCTCTTTGGGACTAGAAAATGTCGCTTACTGAATATTTAGAAACTGAGTTTTTTTTTCTTCTCTTTTTTTTTTTTTTTTTACTTTTACAAAAGTGTCTTCTCACTCTCATTACTGCTTTGGTTCACAAGAATAGATTAATCAACCTCGGATGGGGTTAACACGGCTCGAAACATAAACAGCACCCCCACATACACATTTTCCCCCCACACACATAGTCGCGCGCTCGCGCACACGCAGACACACTGAAATTTGCTCTCACACACAAGACATCTTTTGAAACAATCGGCTTCATTGTAGATTTTTTTTTATTCTAGCATCTGGGTGAGATATGACGCTGATCACAGGTAGTGCTCTCTCGCAGTTTCATGTCGGGTAATCCCAAACCATCATTGAGAGGATGTTGGCAGCAGATTGCCCCACGGGCCATTTGTTTCTGGTTATCCCAGAGGAGATGACAAAGCTACCGCAGTATGGCATTTATCTTAGCTGTGGGGATTACAGACTAACAATAAAGAACAAGGGAACAGTGATATAAAAGGAACAACCAAAACCTAGACTAACTGACGCCAGAAATTTGTCTGTATTTCCATTCAGTTAATCTACGACGGAAAAACTGACGGTTCAACTGGACAGTAAACGATGACTAACTCAACAAAAACATTGCATCATATTTTGTTTTATTTTATCGTTGTTATTGTAAAATGATTACTGATGTATAAATTTTCAAAGTGGTGAGATAATTATGCGCGAATTCGCTTATAGATTTTTTTATTTTTAAATTTAAGAGCTCAATTTGTAACTTAAAATTCGTGACGAACGTTTTACAAAAGAGCAGAATATACAAGAAAATAAACAGACCACCTACACGAGCTATTCTGTTTGTCAGGAAACGCTAAATAATCAGTTTCAATATATTACTGAACTTACAGTAACACATGCTTTTCTTTTTACTAAATCTTCTACACATCTCGATTCACTTTATCATCATATTACTCTTCCTCTTGCCCTGTTGGCTGGGGCTGTAGAATACACCTACTGCATCTCTGCGGAGAGGTAAGACCCCCCCCCCAAACGAGTGTCATGACCATAAACAATCTGATGGAGAGGTTCCAGCAATGCTGGAGTTTTGGGGAATGCGGAGTACCCCTTCATTGCCATCGTTCCCCGAAATGGTAGCACCTGATATTATTTTATCTATGGATCAAATAGAAGTAAACTGCGTACTTATGCTAAACTGAATTGCTTGAAATAGAACTGTTTTGACATGTAAACTGCGTACTAATACAAAATTGAATTGTTTGAATTGGTACTGTTTAGGACATTTAACGCTTAAATGAATAGTTTGAAACAGAACTGTTTTTACATTTAAGTGGGTGTGAACAAAAACTATACTAAGCTGAATTGTTTTAATTAGAACTGTTTGACTAAAGTGAATAGCTTGCAAGAGAAGAGTTTTTGACAATTAAACTGTGTACTTATGCGAAACTGAACAGTTTGAAATAAAACTGATTATTTGTATAAAAATTGATTTGGCATTAAATAACCTACAAAGGTTAATATGCCATTAAAAACCAATAAACCAACCAACCGACCAACCAACTCTTCCTCATACTATTACTGATATTCTTTCTCGTCATCATATGCGTCTCCAAAATTAGTGATCTCCCATATATTCCAAATTCTCATAATCTTCATCATATTGCGTCTTCTCCCTATCATCTTCCTTCTCTTGATCTGATATTCATTCAACTTCCCATCCTCTTTTTTTTCTTCCTTCTGATCCCCTCGCTTACTCCTTCAACTTCCCATCCTCAGACTCATATTCTTTTTCCTATTCATCCTCTAATTTTTCTTGCTCGTCCTGATCTCTTAGGATGTTCCTTCAATGTCCTAACCTCGTACCCATATTCCCTCTCCTCCCTATTTTCTTACACGTTTTTCTTCTGATCCACACATATCTCTTCAACTTCCCATCCTCGTACTCTTATTTCTTCACCTTCTCATTTTGTTTGCGTCTTTTTTCCGATCCTCACTCATATTCCTTCAACTTCCCAACTTCGTACTTCTTTCCTCTCCATTTTCTTATACTTCTTCAGTCTTCTGATCCCCATTCATATTCTTTCAACCTCACATCCTCACACTCATATTCTTTCTCCTCTCCATTTTCTTACACCCCCTCGGTCTTCTGATCCCCACTGATATTCCTTCTCCCCCCATGTTCTTACACCTCTTTCTTCATATAATCCTTACACATATTTCTTCAACTTCCCATCCACGTACTCATAATCCCTCTCCTCCTCATCTTCTAACACTTTTTCCTTTCCTTCAACATCACATCCTCGTACTCATATTTCTTCTTCTCCCCTTTTCTTACTCGTCTTTCTTCTGATCCTTACTCATATTCCTTCAACTTCCCAACTTCGTACTCATTCCCACTCCTCCCCATTTTCTTATACTTCTTCAGTCTTCTGATCCTCATTCATATTCTTTCAACCTCACATCCTCATATTTTTCTCCTCCCTATTTTCTTATACCTCTTTAGTATTCTGATCCCCACTCATGACCCCACTGATATTCCTCCCCCCTATTATCTTACACCTCTTTCTTCATATGATCCTTGTACTCATATTCCTTCCCCTCTCCATCTTGGACCTCTTTCTTCTCATCCTCACTCATATTCCCTCTCCTCCCCATTTTCTAACACCTCTTCCTTTTCTGATCCCCACTCATATTCCTTCAAATTCACTCCCTCTTACTTATACTCCTTCTCTTGGGTAAAGTGGAGCAATCCAGGGAAATGAGTAGCGGCCTCCCCTACATCTCGGTGTTGTAGCTATTGAAAAGGAAGCCTTCGGGTCGCCCTCGACTACGGTTGCCAGCTTTAATTTTACTATAAAGAAATGAAGGAGACGTAATCCTGATCCCTTAGGATATTCTTTCAACGTCCTAACCTCGTACACATATTCTGTAGACTCCCCATTTTCTTACCCGTCTTTCTTCTCTTTTTCCCCATTCATATTACTTCAACATCACATCCTCGAACTCATATTTATTTAACCATCCTCTTACTAATCTTTCTTTTCCTGATCCCCACTCATATTCCTTCAACTTTACATCCTCGTTGTTAGATTTCTTCCCGTCCCCATTTCCTTTAGCCTCTTACTCCAAATGATCCCACACTCATGAGAATTCGGTTTCTTCGTACTCAGATCTCTTCTCTTCCCTATCCACTTACAACTCTTCCTTCGACTGAAAACCCATTCATAGTAATTTTACTTCCTCGTACACAGATCCCTTCTCTTCCCTGTTTTGATCCCTGATTTATATTTCTTCAACTTCCCATCCGTGTTCTTTGATTCTTTCTCCTCCGTATTCGATCACAGCTCTTCCTACTGATCCCCCAGTTATCTTCCTTAAAAGTCCCATCTTCGAAATCAGATTACTTCTCTTCCACATCAATTTACGCCAGTTCCTTCTTCTGATCCCTGATTTATATTTATTTCTTCAGCTTCCTCTTCGTACTCAGATTATATCTCTTCCACGTTTCCTTATACCACAACCTTCATATGATCCCCCACGCAAGAAAATTTGACTTCCTCGTACTCAGATCACTTCTCTTCCCCATCCACTTACAACTCTTCCCTCTCCTGATCCCTGACTAATATTCCTTCAACTTCTCATCCTCGTTTTTAGATTATTTCTCCTCCCCATTCCCCTAAGCCTCTTCCTCCTATTCCCCTTCACTCATATTAATTTCACTTCCTCGTACTCAGATCCCTTCTCTTCCCCATACCCTTACAACTCTTCCCTCTACTGATCCCTCTCTCATATTCCTGCAACTTCCCATCCTCGTTCTTAGATGTGGAAAGAAGAGCCGATGCGGAGGAGATCCTTCTCCTCTGCATCGACTCTTCTTTCTACATCTATAACTTCCCATCTCCCTACTCAGATTACATCTCTTCCTCATTCTCTTCAACTGATCCCTCTCTCATATCTTAATTTCTTTTATCCTCAGACTCATAAACCTTCTCGTCACCATTCACTATTTCATCTTCCTTCCATTGATCAATCATTCAAATTCATTCAAATTACTCGTACTTCGCATTCTTGTACCCACATTCCTTCTCCTCTTTAACCTTTACGCCTCCTTCTCTTGATTGTAAAAGTAAAGTTGGCGACCATAGTCGAGGGCGACCAGAAGGCTCCCTTTTCAATCGCTACTACACCAAGGTGTAGGGGAGGGCGCTACTCTTTTCCCTGGATTGCTCCACTTTACTCTCGATACATACCTTATATTGCTGAGTGTTAAGCAAGAAGGTACTATTTACCAACCCCTCCGCTCGGGCAGGATATGACACAAGGTCAATTTTTAAGCGGAGTTTAACAGGTTTGAATTCAGAGTTTTCCTTCTCCTAGACTAGTTGCCTCACCAAGGCTGAAGAACCTAGTCCGTCCTACTATTTACCCATAGCTGGAGGGAGAATAAGAGGGTTCATACCTTTCCCAAGGGTATTTGCCCGAAAGTGAACGTAATAGCGCGACTGGAGTACGAACTCGCGTACTACGATTCCGCAGTGCATCGCTTTAACCATTACACCACTTGTTAAGCAAGAAGGTATCAAGAACCATTTTTAAAGTCTTTGGTATGACGCGACCTAGGATTGAACCCAGGTCTTCTGGACCATTGGCGAACACTCTACTCATAAGACAAATGTGCCGGTTTTCTTCTCTTGATACCTAACTCATATTCTCTCAACTTTCCATCCTCCCACTTCTATTCTTCCTCTTATCTCTCCAATTACGCCTTTTCCTTCTATTGATCTTTTTTGATTTCTCCGTACTCATATTCCCTCCCCTCCCCATACATTGACCATTCCTCCTAATGATCCTCATCTCGCATTTTTAAAACTTTCTATCCCGGTACTTTCGCCTCTTCCTTCTACTCATCCCCCTCATATTTTTTCAATGTTCCTTCTGCGTACTCATATTTACTCCCCATGTCATCCATTTGCCCACTCGACTGGAGCTGTAGAATACTCCAACTGCATCTCTGCAAAGGAGTAAACCTCTCCCAAAGAGTGTCCTGTATATGACATTAAACAATCTGATGGTGAGGCTTCAGTAATGCTGGAGCTTTGGGGAATGCGAAGTACCCCTTAATTGCCATTGCTCCTAGGTCCACTCTGTCCGGAATGGTAGCACCTGATAGGGTCCTATCTATGAGTCAAAAACAACTAAACTGTGTACTTATGCAAAACTGAATTGTTTGAAATAGAACTGTTTTTATATTTAAACTGCATACTAATACTCAACTGAATTGCTTAAAATAGAATTGTTTTGACATCTAAACCACCTACTTATGCTAAACTGAATTGTTTGAAATAATGCTGTTTTGACATCTAACTACGTGTAAACAAAAGCTAAACTTATACTTAACTGAATTGTTTGAAATTTAATTCGGTTTTAAATGACCCGAAAAGGGTTGATATGCCGTAAAACAAAATAACCAACTAAGTACCTCATCCACTCATCAACTCATTCTACTGATCCTCACTCACACTGTTTCGAATTCCCTATACTCCTCGCCATCCATTAAGTCTACTCCTTCTTCTGATCCTCCACTCATATTCATTAAACTTCCCATCTTCGCACTCGTATGCCTTCTCCTCCCCATCCACTCATACTTCTAATGATCCTCTACTTATATTTCTTAAACTTCCGATCCTCGTACTAATATTCCTTCTCCTCCCTATTCACTTTGTTTTCTTCCTTCTACTGATCCCCACTCATATTTCTCATCCCCCTACCCATTATGACATTCTGCTGATCCCTTACAAACATTCCTTCTCCTTCCCATCCAATTACTCCTCTTTCTTTTCCTGATTTCCCACTCATAATTCTTTAACTTTCAATCCTCCTTCTCAGATTATTTCCAACCCTGTCAGTTTTCTAACGCTTCTTTCTTCTACCCCGCCCACACTGATATCCCCCCAAATTCCAATCTTCGTACTCATATTCTTTCTATTTCCCATCCGCTTATACCTTTTTGTATTACACCCCCCCCCCACACACATTCATAATTATTTCAACTTCCCATCCTCGTGCGCGTATTCCTTCTCCGCCCCATCTACCAACTATTCTCCCTTTTATGGATACCCTTACACATTTTTCCTTTTCTTCGTATTATCCCTCTTTCACATATTTCTTCTATAGGTCCCCTTATATATATCTTTTTTACATCTCTTTTACACTTCTTATTTGTATTCCTTCTCTTTTACACTTCTTATTAGTATTCCTTTTTACACTTCTTATTTGTATTTCTTCTCTTTTAGACTTATTGTATTCCTTCTCTTTTATGCTTCTTATTCATATTCCTTCTCTTTTACACTTCTTATTCGTATTCCCACTCTTTTACACTTCATATTTGTATTCCTTTTTTACATTTCTTGTTTGTATTCCTTTTTTACACTTCTTATTTGTATTCCTATTCTTTAACACTTCTTATTTGTATTCCATCTCTTTTACACTTCTTTTTCGTATTCCTTCTCTTTTACATTTCGTATTTATATTCCTTCTCTATTACACTTCTTATTCGTATAAATTTTCTTTTACACTTCTTATTAGTATTCCTTTTTTACAATTCTTATTAATATTCCTCCTCTTTTACACTTCTTGTTCATATTCATTCTCTTTTACACTTCTTATTCATATTCATTCTCTTTTACACTTCTTATTTGTATTCCTTCTCTTTAGCACTTCTTATCCGTATTCCTTCTCTTTAACACTTCTTATTCGTATTTCTTCTCTTTTACACTTCTTATTAATATACCCTTTTACACTTCTTCTTTGTATTTCTTCTCTTTTACACTTCTTACTCATATTCCTTCTCTTTTACACTTCTTATTCATATTCCTTTTCTTTTACACTTGTTATTAATATTCCTTTTTACACTTCTTATTTGTATTCCTTTTCTTTTACATTTCTTTTTAGTATTCCTTTTTTACACTTTTTATTATTCCTTCTCTTTTACACTTCTCATTTGTATTCCTTCTCTTTTACCCTTATTATTCATATTCCTTCTCTTCCTCATCCACTTACGTCTATTGCAGGGTTACTGATTTTCATTCCCCATTTTCTCTCTCTTTCTCATCTCCTCATGCTTCCTCTACCCCACCACCGTATTAATTCTTCTCCTAATCCTCCTGAGACTTTCTTCTCATGTTTTTTCACACAATCTTTTCCTTTTCCTATTCCACAAACAATAGAAATAAGCTAAATTATCAATTTTCATGAAATAACGCTTTTCCTCATTCCCCTCTTCATTTTCCTCCTTCCGCTCTTCCTTATTCTCCTCTTTCTTCTCCTCATTCTGCTCTTACTTTTTCTCATCCCTCTCTTTCTTTTCCTCATTCTCATCTGCCTTTTTCTAATCTTCCTCTTCCTTTTCCTCATTCTCTTCCTTTTCTTCACTCTCCTCTTCTTTTTCCTTATACCCCTCTTCCTTTTCCTCCACTTACCTCATTCCATAGGGACTTATATCTTAGTTTTAAAATTTTATCCTATTACTTCATATTTAACTTTTCTGATGAAATATGAATTTAATAAACAATTAAAAATCAATTTTACAATTTTGTCTTAGTTAATCTAAAAAAGAATCGAATCTTATTTTACCGGAACACAATAAAAATCAATATTCAAGGCAACGCAAATATTCGTACTTTTGGAATTACAAAAAATCAGTGGCTTTTAAAATCAAATCAGAATATTCTGAGTAACCATTCACTCAGATTAGTTTAATTTGACACCCGAGCACCCTTTGAGAACCTAAATCATTGTTGGACGACGTGGTTTAATGTTTAGCGAAATAGTTACCCATTAAATTATATGATGTGCCTAGAATGACAAAGTCAGCATTTTTTTACATGTTGATTTATTACCAGTTTGAGTTTAGAAAATAAGTAAGTGTAAATAAATCAACTGATTATATAACCTATGTTTATATGGACAGGATGTATAACCTGTAATATCACAAGACTTTTTCTTAAACAAATGCAATCGTTCTTTGATCTGATTTCGTTGATGACGATTCACGCCATTGGCTTGAAAGTGGAGAGTGGCTTTTACCGTCACATGAAGAGGATATTTGGTTTTTGGACTTTACTGCAGAATTTAGTTGGGAAGTGTTCCTCTGACGTTGGTAATGAGTGTAAATACAAATATTTTTAGTAAAAATATGGGTTACTTTTGAAGACAATCAATTTTTCAAATCTCTCTCTCTCTCTCTCTCTCTCGCTATCTATCTATCTGTCTATCTATCTATGTTTTTATTTTCCTCCTTTAATTGGGTCATTCCATTGGACGTAGCCTTTATTTTGTTTGTTTTTTGTTTGGGTTTATGGCACATCAACTTATGTAGGTTATTTAATGCCAAATCCATTTTTATGCAAATAATCAATTCTTTTTCAAACAATTCCGTTTAGCACGAGTTCACGGTTTAATTGTCAAAAAAATTTCTATTTGCAAGCCATTCAGTTTAGTCAAACAGTTCTAATGCAAACGATTCAGTTTAGTATAAATATAGTTTTTGTCCACACACAGTTAAATATTAAAACGGTTCTATTTCAAACAATTCAGTCAAGTGTAAGTACAGTTTCAATGTCAAAAACAGTTCTATTTCAAATAATTCAGTTTAGCTTACAAAAACAATTCTATTTTAAGTAATTCAGTTTACCATAAGTACGCTGTTTAAATGTCCAAACAGTTATTTTTCAAGCAATTCAGTTTAGCATAAGTACACAGTTTAGTTCTATTTGACCCATAGATAGGACCTATTGGGGGAGTCTTACCCCTCTGCAGAAAAGCATTTGGTATATTCTATTACCCCAGCCTCCTGGAAAATTTTATTTTGAAAAGGATTCGCCACACTTTAGAGTTTCCATTTTTGCAGTATTCGATTTATAAAAATACGATTAAAAGCAACTATAATATCCATTCAAAACCAGATGATCACCTAAAAACGGTGGGCACCGCCCTTCTACTCTCAGTGACTCCGCCTTTCAAAGAAAATTTAAACAAACAAACAAAAATTATGGTAATCCAAGCCTACTAGGTGAAAGTTAGCGGAAAATATTAGTGTTAATCCAGCACGTGTCCATCTATGGTAGAGTGATCCGCTTGATCAACCTTCCGTATCTTATCTTTTGATTACTGAACATAAGTAACTGATCACTTTGTAGTTTGAGAAGGAGAAGGAGGAGGGGTGGGAAAAGTCTGTTAGTGCCCTAGTGCATTTGTATCATTGGGTAACATTAGGTTTTATTTTGTTCAGATGTCAAATTCCCGCCCTTTGCGACGAACCCACAAAACACTTCATTTCTGCAATCATATGAGCCACAAATCTCATACGCACATGTAAACAGAAGCAATGAATCTGATGATATATCTACATATACAAACGCATGAACATATATTAATGTATACATATAACATAATTTATTAAATACCCATGTATCAATATACATAAGTGTCTAGATACACCCGATATATATATATATATATATATATATATATATATATATATATATATATATATATATATATATTAATATTAGAAATTTATGGTTATTAGAAGTCGGCCAAATTTTGTGGTATTATTAAATAGTTCTCAGTATCAAGGATAGAGCTTTTATACACACACACACACACACACACACACACACACACACACACACACACACACACACACACACACACACACACACACACACATATATATATATATATATATATTACATGGTAGTGTCTGTGAACCTGGGTTTCATGTTTTATGCATTCATCAGAGTCTGTCTGACCATGTAATATATATATATATATATATATATATATATATATATATATTAGACCACCCTCAAAAATATAAGACCACCCTCAAAAATGAAGAAAAAGACATTGTTTATAATTTTTAAATTATGAAAATCAGATATATGAAAGATAAGGCATAAAGACAAATTTGAAATATGAAGAAATTTCTAATCATTTTTCATATATATATTAGCATTTATGCTTAATTTCAAAATTTGTTTTGACATAAGACCAATGAACAGAACTATAGAATATAAAGGCAAATTTTTATTCAATATTTTATAGATCTGCCATTAACTTAGATAACCTCAAAAATTTGGTTAGGCATACTATTAACTAGTTTCTGAAGTTAAAACAAAGTTATTTTTCCCATGCATCTAAGATTGCATTTTTGAATTGAGAAATTTCTGAGTACTGTCAACCTCTTACATAAATTTTTGCAATAATCAATCCCCACAAATTTTCTATAGGATTGAGGTCCGGAGAACATGATCGTTGGTCTAGAAGTCTTATTTTTTGTTCAAGCAAGTACTTCTTTGTTATTGATGCATTGTGGATAGCATCATTATTTTGTTGAAAAATTCATTCTTCTCCACATAGACGACACCCTTCTTATGTAAGAGATAAATCATTTAGCTCGTTATCATAATCTGCTGTTTTTTGTCAACCACTGACAAATTGTAGTTTAAGTTTTCCTGAAGATGAGAGGGCCCCCAGATCCTCCACTTTACCTTACTGAGTAATTCTCTTCTGGAAAATCTTTGGTATGCCAATACTTCTGAAAGCCATCTGGACTGTCTAAATTGAATTTCTTCTGAATTCGTCAGAGAAAACAACTTTTTGCCATTCTTTAGCATTCATGGTTTGATATTGATGAGCATATTCCACTTGTTTCTCTTTGTGCTTCATTGTTATCCTTGCACAATGAATTCTTTTCTTATGCTTAATTTTTTTGTTGTTGAAAAAGCATCTAATTGTTCTAGTACTGCAAGGAGTGTTCACTAAAGATTTCAATATTTTTGATGTTGACAAAGTTTTCTTTTTTATTTCGCGAACAATTCTTCTCTTGAATTGCAGTGATATTTTTCTAGCCTGCCAGTCAGTTTTCTTTCTTTTTCCATACTTATTTGGACTTTTCAAGTAATTGCAGATAACGGTTTTACTACGTCCTAAGGCCTTAGCAATTTCTCAGATTTTTGGACTCTTTTCAGAGCTGTAATCTCACCTTTCTTATATCCAGATATTTTAGTTCCTTTAGCCATTTAGTATTACAGTTTTAATAGCTTTTATATTACGTAGACTATATATAATAAATTTTTCTATTAAATCAAGTCCTTTTTTTCTTTAGTTTTTATTGGTGGTCTTACATTTATGTCAAAAATAATTTTTAAAATTTTGCATAAATACTAATATACATATAAAAAAAATGTATTGAAATTTCTTCTTATTTCAAATTTAAATGTCTCTTAACTTTATCTTTCATATATCTGATTTTCATAATCTAAAAATTGTAAACAATATCTATTTCTTCAATTTTGAGGGTGGTCTTATATTTTTGTCCAGGGATATATATATATATATATATATATATGTGTGTGTGTGTGTGTGTGTGTGTGTGTGTGTGAACCTGGGTTTCATGCTTTACGCATTCTTCAGAGTCTATCTGACCATCTAATACCGTGTAATATATATATATATATATATATATATATATATATATATATATATATATATATATATATATATATATATATATATATATATATTAGGTACTTTGTGGTTTAATAGTTTATAAACCCGTTGTTTTAGTTTGCAAAAAGAAAATTACTCATATCGAGAAAGTAAATAGAAGCAAAAACAGGGAAATTCCTGAACCTAGCTAAAGAGTTGAAAAAAGGATGAACCATAAAGATAGCAGTAATGACAACCATTGATAGATCTTGGAAAAGAGATGGGTGAAACTAGTGATTTAGGGACGGGTTGAGATTGAGTCCAGACCGCTGCACTATTGAGAGACTTGAATTATGAGAAAGCTCCTGGGGAACTCAAGAGACTTGTTGTCTCTTGGAATCTACTGAAGACAACAAGATTCTATTAGTGTGAAAATTCACAAAAATGATCAAAATAATAATAATAATAATAATAATATATATATATATATATATATATATTTATTTATTTATTTATTTATTATGTAGTTTTGAAAATAATATCCAATTTTAGGATAAACTATAATTCCTGAATTAATGAATTTAAACAGTTTTAATCAGTGAAAATGTGATCCCTGACCATCTATGGATTTCTGCTATCAATTAACAAAGTTATTTATGCCTCTGTGATAAAACTAGATTCTGAAGCCAATAAATCTTTAAATGAAATTTCTACTTCTCCTTTGGAATGGAATGTTTTTAGCTTTAAAAAATGTCCAGCTACTTGAAAAATTGATAATTAGTGGATGAGATAGTCTCGTATCCCAGCTCAGAAAGGTTCTGCAGTGTCATTTTCATTATCGCAAAGCAAAATTATAACCGAGCTTGAATGGTAAATACATCACTTTTTTTTCTTGTTCATGATTAGGGGCATATAACGTTCAAAATCAAATTCTGAAAAGTGAAAACAATAATAAAGAAGACAGTTTAATCATTAGGAATGTGAATTTTTTTTGTACAACTATTATCAAAATATGTTGGAGAATTTAAACAGTTTATACTAAAATCGGACAGTATTTTTTTGAACAACCTAATATTTGCTGGCTAAATTACTAGTTGTATATGATGCATTAAGAAATAGCAGAAGATTTATTCTAACAGTAAAATAGATATCTCTCATTGCAAACTACATTAAAAAGATGAACATAAAATCTGATAGTATTTTCTGAACAACCTAATATTTGCTGGCTAAATTACTAGTTGTATATGATGTATTAAGAAATAGCAGAAGCTTTATTCTTACTGTAAAGTAGATATCTCTCATTGTGAACTACACTAAAAGGATGAACATAAAATCGGATAGTATTTTTTGAACAACCTAATATTTGCTGGCTAAATTACTTGTATATGATGTATTTAGAAATAGCAGAAGCTTTATTCTAACAGTAAAATAGATATCTCTCCTTGAAAACTACACTAAAAGGATGAACATAAAGATTTAATTATTAAACACATTCATTCCAGCATAATAGTTGGTTATATTTACATTTATGTGAATTGGAAACCGTTGATGTTTCGCTCATACATGGTGCCTTCAATAAGTTTCCAGACTTTTTTGTACAGTTCATTTAAAATTGTCGTAGACTCTTCAAAATTCAGTATGCTATTGCTATACATGAGATGAATGACCAATTTTTATGATTTCAGGTTCAAATGAAAAGCTACAGTAGCAATTGGAATACACCCTACTAAAGCCTGATTGTCACAGCTGGTGAATTTCAAAAATGCAATCTGGACGTGAGGACACTTTAGAAGAACGATATGCAATAAAATTCTGTTTTAAACTCGAAAAAAATGCCACAGAAACGTATGGAATGCTTCAGACTGCTTTTGGACCATCTTGCATGAATCGAGCATCAGTTTTTGAGTTGCATAAGAGATTCAAGGAAGGCAAGGAGTCTGTGAGGGATGATGAGAGGTGTGGGAGGAGTAAGGAAGTCAATACACCAGAGTTGATTGGCCAAAGGGTTAGGGTTAGGGTTACTATGTTGAAGTTTAAAGGAGGTTCAGAAAGAGATTCCGTCGGAAGAGGCCAACACTCTTCAAATTGGGTCAGTAGCAATGCCAATGCACCAGGACAATACCCCAGTCCACAACTCCATCCTTGTCACAGACTATTTGACCAAGATGGGCATCAAGACAGTTCCTCACCATCCCTATAGTCCAGACCTTACTTCCTGTGACTTTTGGTTATTCCTTAAGTTCAGGGGCTGTCGTTATGAGACAATTGAGGAGAGGAAAGAGACTGTGACGAAGGTCATTGAGATGCTCACACAAGAGGACTTCCATGGGGCCTTCCAGAAGTTGTTGGAAGGGTAAAACAAGTGGGTTGCAGCCGGAGGAGATTAGTTCGAAAAGGACTAGAGTTTTATGTGTGTACCATCAATAAAAGTCCCCATACGAAAAAAGTATGGAAATTTATTTAATGATCCTCGTAAAAAGAAACATTACAAATAATATTTTTTAAGTCAATTTTCTTCTTGACGAAGGAAACTAGGATTTTCATATTTATGCAGAAGATTATTTTTCTGAGCAAAAAAGAAAAAATGCTGAATGACTGAACCGATTGACATAATAATTCTATGAAATTTGTTATAATTTGATAGTCCACTCGTAACAAATATTTTTTAACCAACACGAGAATATGAATGTGGATCAATAAGTATTAATTTTGAATTCTGATGTGAAGAGTCTCATCAATAATATTTCATCTATGTGGATAATACTCAGAACTGAACTTAGTGAATTGACAAGGACGGGGCTGATGGTAAAATAAAAAAAAATCGGTAAATAATTTTTACTTTCATTACTATGGTTATTGATGTACATATGTGTGTGATAGAGATAGCAATGGGATCCATAGAGGCTTAGTCTCAAAGACAAGCAGATAGGGAATATCAAAGGAAAAGTCAGATTCTACAAGTGATAAATACATAACATTTTTTGTTTAGATAAATTATCTTAACTAATGACACAAAATATTAAGTTCATTAGAGAGAGAAAAAAGATATTCTTTAAGATGTACTTATAGATATCAAAAATGCTGTCAGCTTTCATGATGACAGATACACAACTGACATAGACACAGCAACTATTTTTTTTATAAACATAAAATGATAAAATAAATAAAGAAAAAAACAAAAAGATAATTCTGGAATTTATTTGAGAGTTTTAGCATCCTAGAAGATGTAGGAATAATTTAGCAGTAAGTTTTAAACTGTGAAGCAACAGTTAAGTTTGACCAAGGTTAAAGGTCCCAGGCTGCGCCACTAATAACACATAGCTAGAAGGGTAATAGTTGGGTTCATTACTTTCCCAAGGGTATTAATGCTATGTGAAATGCTGACAGTCTCTTTCAGGATTTTGACTTGGGTAACCGAGTTTATTTCGTACGATTGTAACCGTAACATTGTGAACGCCTTGTACGTTTCAATTAAAATTTGACAAAAGAAGAATTTGTAAATTGCAAAGAACTGAAGAATTTTAAATGTTATCGAGAAGATAGAATTTAATAAAACCGTTAACATTTAAAACCACTCATTTTTAGGTGTTGAGACTACATAAGGATTTACAACAAACTCGTTCAAATGCTCATTTGAGATGGTAAAAAACTTGATGACGAATCTTCAATAACTATCTTGCTCACTAGTGAAAAGCTATAATAACCATTAACAATTTTGATTGGAACTAAGTTAGACTGGGTTATTTAATTTAATGGCATATCAACCCTTGATGGTTATGTAATGCGAAATCCTATTTATACATATATTGTATAATATATACTACGATAACTTTGATCTATCTATCAATCCGGATTGACAGGGTTAGGTTATTTGGTTTAATGGTACATCAACACTTAATGGTTATTTTATGCCAAATCATGTTTATATATATAAATCATATTTGATTTGTAAATGAATGGTTTGTTGGTAAAGTTATTTTAATACGAGCCAGAATTCATCTGTTTGCACGAATTAAATAGTTTTAAGTATTCCTGTTTATTGTTTGACCAGAGTTAAATAGTTTTAAGTATTCCTGTTTATTGTTTGACCAGAGTTAAATAGTTTTAAGTATTCCTGTTTATTGTTTGACCAGAGTTAAATAGTTTTAAGTATTCCTGTTTATTGTTTGACCAGAGTTAAATGGTTTTAAGTATTCTTGTTTATTGTTTGACCAGAGTTAAATAGTTTTAAGTATTCCTGTTTATTGTTTGACCAGAGTTAAATAGTTTTAAGTATTCCTGTTTATTGTTTGACCAGAGTTAAATAGTTTTAAGTATTCCTGTTTATTGTTTGACCAGAGTTAAATGGTTTTAAGTATTCTTGTTTATTGTTTGACCAGAGTTAAATAGTTTTAAGTATTCCTGTTTATTGTTTGACCAGAGTTAAATAGTTTTAAGTATTCCTGTTTATTGTTTGACCAGAGTTAAATAGTTTTAAGTATTCCTGTTTATTGTTTGACCAGAGTTTTAAATGGTTTTAAGAATTTCTTTCTAACACTAATCATTTCTTTCCACACAGTTAACGGATTTCAAGAATTGCAATCAATTGTTAACACACAATTAAATAATTTCAAGAATTGCCATTTAACATTAATAATTCTTTTTAATTTTGATAATAGTCCCCAGGAAAAGTTTCAAGTATTGTTATCCAACACTAATAATTCTTTTCAACATTATTCATTTATTTGAACAAAATTGGAGGTGCCCGTGGTGTAATGGTTATCGTTGTAGGAAATGGACACGGCGACACGAGTTCAAATTCTGGACGAGACTGATTGCATTTCACATAGCACTAATACCCTCGGGAAAGGTATAAATCCAATTATTCTCCCTCCAGCTATGGGTAAATAGTAGGGCAGACTAAGTTCTTCAGCCTTGGTGAGGCAACTAGTCTAGTAGAAAGAAAACTCTGAATTGAAACCTGTTAAACTCCGCTTAAAAATTGACCTTGTGTCATATCCTGCCCAAGCGGAGGGGTTGGGTAAATAGGATTTATTTGAACAAAGTTAAATGGGTTCAAGCTCAGCTACATAAAACTAATAATTCAATTAAACAATCATTTGTTGGCAAACAGTTAAATGTTTTCAAGTATAGAAAATGATTAAAGAATTCTATTAGGCCCATAGATGGGACCCTACCTCTCTGGTTTAGAGTAGACTTGGGAGTAATGGCAATGAAGGGTTACTCCATATTGCTAAAAGCACCAGGACAAGAGCCAATTCATCAGATGCAGTTTAGTGTCATATCCAGAACACTCGTTGTTGTTGTTGTTGTGGGTGAAGGTTTACCCCTTGCGTAGATGCAGTCGGTGTATTCTACAATCCTCCTGTCGATGTGATAGGAACTAGTCACGAACAATAAAAAATTTAGTGATCATAGGTATATGATGAATTCGATAACATTGTTTGTTATTTCCATTATTTATTTCTATTGTTTGTTGGGTAATTAAAAAAAATTAACTTCGTCATATGATGAAATAAAAACAACGAATGAATGTATTTCCAAAACTAAAGAAAATGATAGAATAAACTGTCGATGCATTTAAGAAAGAAAGAAAGAAAGAACGTTAAAGAAAGAAAGAACGTTAAAGAAAGAAAGAAAGAAGCGTGAAAGAAAGAAAGGAAGAAAGAAAAAAGAAAGAAAAAAGAGTTAAAGAAAGAAAGAAGGGTTAAAGAAAGGAAGAAAGAAAAAGAAAGAAAGAAAGAAAAAAGAAAAAGGAAGAGTTAAATAAATAAATAAAGAAAGAAAGAAAGAAAATATGTCGAAGAAGAGTTAAAGAAATAAAGAAAGGAAGACAGAAAGAACGAAACAAAGAAAGAAAAAGAAATAATGAAAGAAAGAAAAAAGAAAGACAGAAAGAAGAGTTAAAGAAAGAAAGAAAGAAAGAAAGAAAGAAAGAAGGGTGAAAGAAAGAAAGAAAGAAAGAAAGAAAGAAAGAAGAGTTAAAGAAAGAAAGAAAGAAAATGTGTCTAAGAAGAGTTAAAGAAAAGAAAGAAAGAAAGAAAGAAAGAAAGAAAGAAAGAAGGCTTAAAGAAAGAGTTAAAGAAATAAAGAAATAAATAAAGAACGAAAGAACGAAAGAACGAAAGAAAGAAGAGTGAAAGAAAGAAAGAAATAAAGAAAGAAAGAAAGAAAATGTGTCTAAAAAAGAAAGAAAAACAAAATAAAACCACTGTCTCTGACTCTAAATCATATTGACAGAAAGTAAAAATCATGTGTCTAATGTTACATGTTAGTTATCTTTCAGTTCACTGAATCTTTCTTCAGACGTATAGGGTCAACTGACAAAAATAGTTTTCTGAGGACTCTTAGACTAGAAGAGTGTGAAGAAGGATTTCCTTCTATATGGGAGGTATTATCATTCACCATTCAGAACAGAAGAAATTCAGAAATTGATTCACATCACAACTTTTGAAAATACTCATTACATACCTATCAACTAACATTACTTCAGTTTCATTCTAAAATCTATTGTCGTAAAGAAATCTGCAATGACTATCAGTTTTTCTTAAAAGAAGTTAAGAAAGTTGAAAATAGAAGATATCAGCTGGGCATTATAAATATGAAAAAATAATAACGTATATATATATATATATATATATATATATATAATGAGTTGGACGAACGTAGTTGAGGGCGACTCGAAGGCTCCCTTTTCAATAGCTACAATACCGATGTGTAGGGGAAGATGCTACTCCTTTTCCTGGATTGTCCCCACTTACCCTTGATCCATATCTTATAATGCTGAATGTTAAGCAAGGAGGTATCAAGTACCATTTTTGAGTTTTTGGTATAACTTGACCTGGGATTGAACCCCGGTCTTCCAGACACCAAAGAGGAGCCAGAAAAATCACTTGGCTCCCCCTACTAGCAAAAATCTAGCAACATGCTTGTTTGTAAATGAATAAGTAAATGACAACGAGAGACAAATATCTAAACTTTTCTAGAGAACTAAAAAAAACCCAACAAACTATGAAACATAAAGGTGATGGTGTTACTAGTTGTAATTGGTACACTTGGAACAATCACCAGAGGATCGGTAAAGGGACGTGAAGGCTTGGAAATAGGAGGACAAGGGGAGACCATCCAGACTACAGCATAATTAAATTGTTAAGATCGGCTAGATTACTGAGAAGAGTCCTGGAGACTTGAGGAGACTTGTTGTCACTCAGAATCCAGATATAATAATAATAATAATAATAATAATAATAATAATCTGTCACAGCTGACCACTGAGTAAAACTGAAAGAAAGTGAAAAGAAGGATAAGTACCTGGACGTTGCCTGGGAATTGAAAAAACTATGGAACATTAAAGGGACGATTATACCAATTGTAATTAGTGCTGTAGATACAGTCACCAAAGGATTAATAAAAGGACTGGAGGACTTGGAAATAAGAGGACGTGTGGAGACCATCCAAACTACTGCATAAATAAAATCGGCCAGAATATTGAAAAGAATCCTGGTGACTTGAGGAGACTTGCTGTCAGTAAAATTTTAGTGAAGGGCCATCAACTAACGCTGATGTGAAAAACTCTTAAGGAATAATAATAATAATAATAATAATCCTAGAAAATGACACACATAAACTCCTACGAGACTTTGACATATAGACAGATCACCTAATCTAGGCCAGAAGACCAGACCATATAATAATAATAAAAAAAAAGAAAGAGAATTTGCAAAATTTTCGACTTTGCTGTCCCGGCTGACCAGAGAATAAAACTGAAAGAATGTGAAAAGAAAGATAAGTACCTCGAACTTGCTAGAGAATTGAAAAAAACTATGGCACATGCTGGTGACAATTACACCAATTGTAATTGGTGCTTTTGGAACAGTAACTAAAAGATTACAAAAGGGACTGGAGGACTTGGAAGTTGGCGGATGAGTGGAGACCATCCAAACTACTACATTACTGAGAACGGCCAGAATACTGAGAAGAGTCCTGGAGACTTGAGGAGACTTGCTGTTACTCAAACTCCAGTGAAGTGGACCCGAGAGGAACTTAAACAAATGGACCAAAGGACAAGAAAACTAATGACCATGCATAAGGCATTACACCCCAGAGACGACGTTGACCGACTATATGTATCTAGAAAAGAGGGAGGAAGAGGACTTGCCAGCATCGAAGACACCGTTGACGCATCCATACAACGGCTCGAAGACTACATAGAAAAAACACGAACGAGGACTAATTACAACCATCAGAGTCGATGCGGATAACACGATAAACGAAAGAATGATAACAACTAGGAAACAAAAATGGGAAGGAAAACAACTCTATGGCCACTTTAAGCGTCTAATAAACAACATCTCACACCAGAAAACCTGAACCTGGCTAAGAAAAGGAAACCTTAAGAGAGAAACGGAATTCCTCCTAATAGCAGCACAGGACAATGCCAGAAGAACAAATCATATCAAAGCGAGAATAGATAAGATGCAACAAAACAGTAAATGTAGGCTATGCGGTGACAAAGACGAAACGATCAATCACATAATAAGCGAATGTAGCAAATTAGCACAGAAGGAGTACAAGGCGAGACACGACTGAGTCGGCAAGGTGATCCACTGGGAAATGTGCAGGAAATTTCAATTCGACCATACAAACAAATGGTATATGCACAACCCGGCGCCTGTCCTAGAAAATGACTCGCATAAACTCCTATGGGACTTTAACATACAAACGGATCACCTAATCCCGGCCAGAAGACCAGACCTCATAATAATCAACAAAAGAAAGAGAATCAGCAAAATTGTTGACTTTGCTGTCCCGGCGGACCACAGAATAAATCTGAAATAAAGTGAAAAGAAGGATAAGTACCTCGACCTTGCAAGAGAATTAAAAAAGCTGTGGAACATGAAAGTAACGATTGTGCCAATTGTGATTGGTGCGTTAGGCACAGTAACTAAAGGATTATTAAAGGGCTTGGAGGACTTGGAAATTGGGGGACGGGTAGAGACTATCCAAACGACAGCATTGCTGAGGACGGCCAGAATCCTGAGACGAGTCCTGGAGACTTGAGGAGACTTGCTGTCACTCAAACTCCAGTGAAAAACCATCAGCTAATACTGATGTGAAAAACTCTAGAGGAGGAGTAAATAATAATAATAATAATAATAATAATAATAATAATAATAATAATAATAATAATAATAATAATAATAGATGATTCATAACTTTTTTGCAGCTTTTATTTTGATATTTCAGATGCCGATCAAGGATCTGTCGCTATTCGGGTGCTATTATCATTAGAATTTTTTTATTTTTAAATATATAACTGTACTTGCAAATGATTTTTAATCGTCCAAAATATTTTAATATTAATGACATTTATTAATGTGGTAGACAAATGATCCATATAATCAATTGGTTTTTATAAGAATTACTTATCAATAGGAATATATAATCATATTAAGTAAATGCATTTGAACTACAAGTAGATCATAATGAATGTAGTTGAAAGAAAAAGAGAAAATTTCCCGCTGTAAAATGTTAAAAACAAGAATTTTCAGATCATGCTTATCAAACGTATCAATTTAAAATATTTTTTCAAAACATCATATGAAATAATCTATCTATCTATCTATCTATCTATCTATCTATCTATCTATCTATCTATCTATCTATGTGTGTGCGTATGTATGTGCAATGACAATTAATTTGCAAATTAAATACTAAAATTATATATTTATCAAGAATTTTTCATCCGTTGTAAATTTTTAAAATTATTTTTCACAATCGAAACTATTAAAACGATATTTGTATTTCATTTAAAAATTAAACATTAGAGAAGATAAGTCAGTTTGGCGCATTACAATCTTTGATGGCATTATTGCTGGTTTATATGCAAGATCAATGATGATATTGATCATAACTCATTTTTAATGTGATCAAATTATTTTATATACCTGTGCACTTTACAACAGAAGAAATTTGATATTCCACATGGAAAAAATCATCTGGAATAAATCGTATATAGCTACGTGGGTATATGAATTTGTACGGGTAGAGTTCTATGAGGAGTGTCCCAAAAGAAACTACCCTCATCAAATTTTTTGCCAATAGTCTGGGAGATCGGGGTTCAATCACAGGTCGAGTCATACCAAAGAATTAAAAATGGTACTTGATGCCTCCTTGCTTAACACTCAGCATTATAAGGTACGGATCAAGGGTAAAGTGGAGCAATCCAGGGAATGGAGTAGCGCCCTCTCCTACGCCTCGGTGTAGTAGCTATTGAAAAGGGAGCCTTCGTGTCACTCTCAACTACGGTAGCCAACTTTATTTACTTTTTTACATACAACTTAATTAGACTGGTCTCATTCAAAATAAACCCCTCTTTCGATTTTAAGTCTTAGAATACATTCTGGGGGTCAGTGTGCAGATCTCAGAGAATTTTCTTCTGTCTCTTCTATAAGTCTGAAATCGACGATTTATAAAATAGATTTTCAGTTTTCTGATTAAAAAAAAAAAGGTCTGGAGGATAAGGAGGTTACTCAATTACAGAACGATTTTAACAGTTTTTTTTTGTTTGTTTGTTTTTATCTGTCAACAAAAACGGTTTAAAATTTGTCTCTATGCAATGCGTAATTTTTTTCTTAAAAATCGTGTACGAATGTTTTTTTTTATTTCAAAAAGTTTTACGGACAAAAAACGATTTCCCTGGATCATAGTATACGCACTTTGTCAATGTGATCATTTTTTGTTGAAAACGTGGAAGATCATTCAGTAATTTAATTATCTTAACTGAATGTACTCATTAATTTAAAACCCAGGTATCACTCGAAACATTATGTGCAACTCAAAGGATCCTACCCCATGGGACTGTTACAAGATTAGAAACATATCAATACAAGTTTTTTTTACCCTAATTTGAAACATAATTTCTGCTATACCAGTTGTTCTTCAATTTTGGGGAAAAGTGAACTAAATACACTTCCATTCTAGCTAAATCATTTCTGTTGCATAAATCTAGCTAATGTTATATGAAAGGTCGAGATCACTGCAGCACAACATTTCAACTTGCAGCAAAATATATCATTAGCACGCTATTTCAAAAAATCAATTTCTTTTTTAAAAATGCTTCGTGAATGAGTGTAGAGTATATGTAAGTATTTACTAACCCTGACCCCCACGAGCAGGTCAGAGTTTAACTGGTGTGAATTCAGCTTTTTTCTCTTTCTTAGACCAATTGTCCTACCAAGGTTAAAGAGCCCAGTCTGCCCAACTATTTTTACCCATAGCTGAAGGGAGAATAGTTGGATTCATGTCTTCCCCAAGTGTATTAACACTATGTGAAATACAAACAACCATGTCCAGGATTTGAACTTGAGTTACCATATTCATTTCCCATGACGATAACCATTACACCACGGGAATCTCCTATGTATGTTTGTATGGGTGGGAGTACTTATATGTGCGTACGTATATGTGTATACATGTATCTGTGTATACATGTATGCATGAGCCTGTGTGTATATGTATATATATGTATGTATATGCATGAACATATGTATGTGTGTGTATGTACGTGTTTATATATGAATTATTTTCGATTGATTAGGTTTTGCCTATTTTACGCATATTTTACGATTAAAAAAAATAGAAATAAATTTAAGAAGCCCAAGGAAATAATGCTTAGAAATATTTTCACTAAATGATAAAACTTGGATCATTGTCTAATCGCTATTTTAAAACAAGTTCTTATCAATTTTACCGAATCACAAAATCAATATCTATCATACATGATCCAATTTGATATTGATCATTAATTAGGGGTATTCCAAATACACTGCTATCTAATTGATTTCTCGCCAAGTTAGAATGTGACATTAGGCCATTTTAAGGGGATGAGCTATTCACGAATCGAAACCCATGCGCAGCCTGACCCCCCCAAAAATGCTTGGTACCGTAGGTGTTCCCCTATTAGGGCGCCTCAGGTGCCAAGCCATGAACTTAGCCCTGCAAAGCAGGTACTGCCCGGGGACTGACGCCCTCCCCCCGAGACCAAGCGGATGTGACGAAATACCTAATACCACCCACCCTGGGCGCGCCCGTAAGGATGTCATATGGCGTCCGTTTTGAACCAGGAGCCCAAATACTGTGAAAATAAATATTAAGAGACAACTTTTATAAGACTTGACCTACGCCATCTTTGATTTGCTACG
>CAUZXS010002300.1:52500-88708 GCA_963585895.1 Sepioteuthis lessoniana
CAGAATGAAAAACTGAATTGGCAAAAACATTCACAACCTGTCCATTAATCATATATATATATATATATATATATATATATATATATATATGTATTATTCTGTCCGGTTAAACCGGAGTCGGGAATAATTCCATCAGGACAATCAAATTATTCAACTACGATCATTTAAATCTTCCTGGTTAAGGTTCATATCAATACCCACAGCAGGATGGAAATAAATTTATAATCCTAATGTGACTGGTTTTTGTTTTTCTTAAAGGTATATATATATATATATATATATATATATATATATATATATGAAAGTAAATATGGATAAAATCCGACAGTATGAAGGTTGCAGGAAAAAATATAATCCAAATAGGGGAATATATCATGATGTAAAGTCGACGTTAACGTTTCGGTTTCAGTAACCATCATCAGGACTTGGATATGAAATAGTTCACATATCGATGGGTGCTTGCTGAGATGACAGGAGCAAATGAGAAATATACAACGAAAAGTTACATAAACATGCACATAGCGTTCAAAATTCAATTCCATATTAACTTTCATACTTTAATCAGGTAAAAGAAAACAGTTCTGAAACAGCATTAGAGTTTTTGATTATTATTTGATGAATATAACAGATTCATTATAATGACCAGAGCAATATCCATTTAGTTTACAAATAAAAGAATTATTTCTAGAAGTATTTGAAACAGAGAAACGAAAAAGAAGTCACAAAAGGACACATTTATCATATTACATGAAATACAATTAAGTTATTTACAGCTTCGTAATAAAATGCAATATGATATTTGATAAATGCTTAAAAACCGACACATTTAAAGCGAAAATCAATTCGATCAGTTTGTAAGACGGGTGTTTATATCGATCTTCAAGCGACGTAGACTGCTCCAAGTAGTAGGTAACAATCTTCGAAGCCAAATGATCAACTATATCGGAATTTTTGTTGATGCAAATCAAATCACATTCAATAATATCAAACTGTATGCGACATAGCAATACGAAAACCACAAGCCATCCTTACATCGGAATGCTAGAAAATAGAAATCAAATATTCAATAATATCGAACTACATGCTATCTAGCAATACGAAAACCACTAGGCATCCTTACATCGGAATTCTAGAAAATAGAAATTAAATCCCATTCAAGTAACGTAGAATCTTCCAACCAACTTGTAACAATGTTCAAACCGCAATCAGCGACGTAGGCTCCTCCAAACAGCGGCTAACAATGCTCAAACCACAATCAGCGACTTAGGCTCCTCCAAACAGCGGCTGACAATGCTCAAACCACAATAAGCGACTTAGGCTCCTCCAAACGGTGGCTGACAATGCTCAAACCACAATCAGCGACGTAGGCTCCTCCAAACAGCGGCTAACAATGCTCAAACCACAATCAGCGACGTAGGCTCCTCCAAACAGAGGCTAACAATGCTCAAACCACAATCAGCGACGTAGGCTTCTCCAAACAGCGGCTAACAATGCTCAAACCACAATACGCGACGTAGGCTCCTCCAAACAGCGGCTAACAATGCTCAAACCACAATCAGCGACGAAGGCTCCTCCAAACAGCGGCTAACAATGCTCAAACCACAATCAGCGACGTAGGCTCCTCCAAACAGCGGCTAACAATGCTCAAACCACAATCAGCGACTTAGGCTCCTCCAAACAGCGGCTAACAATGCTCAAACCACAATCAGCGACTTAGGCTCCTCCAAACAGCGGCTAACAATGCTCAAACCACAATCAGCGACGTAGGCTCCTCTAAACAGCGACTAACAATGCTCAAACCACAATCAGCGACGTAGGCTCCTCCAAACAGAGGCTAACAATGTTCAAACCACAATCAGCGACGTAGGCTCCTCCAAACAGCGGCTAACAATGCTCAAACCACAATCAGCGACGTAGGCTCCTCCAAACAGCGGCTAACAATGCTCAAACCACAATCAGCGACTTAGGCTCCTCCAAACAGCGGCTAACAATGCTCAAACCACAATCAGCGACTTAAGCTCCTCCAAAAAGCGGCTAACAATGCTCAAACCACAATCAGCGACGTAGGCTCCTCCAAACAGCGGCTAACAATGCTCAAACCACAATCAGCGACGTAGGCTCCTCCAAACAGCGGCTAACAATGCTCAAACCACAATCAGCGACTTAGGCTCCTCCAAACAGCGGCTAACAATGCTCAAACCACAATCAGCGACTTAAGCTCCTCCAAACAGCGGCTAACAATGCTCAAACCACAATCAGCGACGTAGGCTCCTCCAAACAGCGGCTAACAATGCTCAAACCACAATCAGCGACGTAGGCTCCTCCAAACTGCGGCTAACAATGCTCAAACCACAATCAGCGACGTAGGCTCCTCCAAAAAGCGGCTAACAATGCTAAAACCACAATCAGCGACGTAGGCTCCTCCAAACAGCGGCTAACAATGCTCAAACCACAATCAGCGACGTAGGCTCCTCCAAACTGCGGCTAACAATGCTCAAACCACAATCAGCGACGTAGGCTCCTCTAAACAGCGACTAACAATGCTCAAACCACAATCAGCGACGTAGGCTCCTCCAAACAGAGGCTAACAATGTTCAAACCACAATCAGCGACGTAGGCTCCTCCAAACAGCGGCTAACAATGCTCAAACCACAATCAGCGACGTAGGCTCCTCCAAACAGCGGCTAACAATGCTCAAACCACAATCAGCGACTTAGGCTCCTCCAAACAGCGGCTAACAATGCTCAAACCACAATCAGCGACTTAAGCTCCTCCAAACAGCGGCTAACAATGCTCAAACCACAATCAGCGACGTAGGCTCCTCCAAACAGCGGCTAACAATGCTCAAACCACAATCAGCGACTTAGGCTCCTCCAAACAGCGGCTAACAATGCTCAAACCACAATCAGCGACTTAGGCTCCTCCAAACAGCGGCTGACAATGCTCAAACCACAATGAGCGACGTAGGCTCCTCCAAACAGCAGCTGACAATGCTCAAACAACAATCAGCGACGTAGGCTCCTCCAAACAGCGGCTAACAATGCTCAAACCACAATCAGCGACGTAGGCTCCTCCAAACAGCGGCTAACAATGCTCAAACCACAATCAGTGACTTAGGCTCCTCCAAACAGCGGCTAACAATGCTCAAACCACAATCAGCGACGTAGGCTCCTCCAAACAGCGGCTGACAATACTCAAACCACAATCAGCGACTTAGGCTCCTCCAAACATCGGCTAACAATGCTCAAACCACAATCAGCGACTTAGGCTCCTCCAAACAGCGGCTAACAATGCTCAAACCACAATCAACGACTTAGGCTCCTCCAAACAGAGGCTAAAAATGCTCAAACAACAATCAGCGATTTAGGCTCCTCCAAACAGCGGCTGACAATGCTCAAACCACAATCAGCGACGTAGGCTCCTCCAAACTGCGGCTGACAATGCTCAAACCACAATAAGCGACGTAGGCTCCTCCAAACAGCGGCTAACAATGCTCAAACCACAATCAGCGACGCAGGCTCCTCCAAACTGCGGCTGACAATGCTCAAACCACAATAAGCGACGTAGGCTCCTCCAAACTGCGGCTGACAATGCTCAAACCACAATAAGCGACGTAGGCTCCTCCAAACAGCGGCTAACAATCTTCGAACCATAATACTCAATTATATTGGAATTCTAGACAACAGTAATCAAATCACATTTTGTGATATGAAAATGTATGAATGCATTTGTACGAAGGCTTGTATGAATATTGGCATGTAGACTTGTATGAATCTATTTCTACGAAGGCTTGTATGAATATTGGCATGTACATTTGTATGAATCTATTTGTACGAAGGTTTGTATGAATATTGGCATGGACATTTGTATGAATGTATTTGTACGAAGGCTTGTATGAATATTTGCATGTAGACTTGTATGAATGTATTTGTACGAAGGCTTGTATGAATATTGGCAAGTACATTTGTATGAATGTATTTGTACGAAGGCTTGTATGAATATTGTCATGTACATTTGTATGAATGTATTTGTACAAAGGCTTGTATGAATATTGGCATGAACATTTGTAATAATATAATTGTAGACAGGCTTGTATTAATATTGGCATGTAGACTTGTATGAATGTATTTTACGAAGGTTTGTGTGAATATTGGCATGTACATTTGTATGAATCTATTTGTACGAAGGCTTGTATGAATATTGGCATGTAGACTTGTATGAATGTATTTGTACGAAGCCTTGTATGAATATTGGCATGTAGACTTGTATGAATGTATATGTACGAAGGCTTGTATGAATATTGGCATGTAGACTTGTATGAATCTATTTCTACGAAGGCTTGTATGAATATTGGCATGTACATTTGTAATAATGTATTTGTAGATAGGCTTGTATGAATATTGGCATGTAGACTTGTATGAACGTATTTGTACGAAGCCTTGTATGAATATAGGCATGTACATTTGTATGAATCTATTTGTACGAAGGCTTGTATGAATATTGGCATGTACATTTGTATGAATCTATTTGTACGAAGGCTTGTATGAATATTGGCATGTACATTTGTATGAATCTATTTGTACGAAGGCTTGTATGAATATTGGCATATACATTTGTAACAATGTATTTATACGAAGGCTTATATGAATATTGGCATGTACATTTGTATGAATCTATTTGTACGAAGGCTTGTATGAATATTGGCATGTACACTTGTATGAATGTATTTGTACGGAGGCTTGTATGAATATTGGCATGTACATTTGTATGAAACTATTTGTACGAAGGCTTGTATGAATATTGGCATGTAGACTTGTATGAATGTATTTGTACGAAGGCTTGTATGAATATTGGCATGTAGACTTGTATGAATCTATTTCTACGAAGGCTTATATGAATATTGGCATGTACATTTGTATGAATCTATTTGTACGAAGGCTTGTATGAATATTGGTATGTACATTTGTATGAAGGCTTGTATTAATATTGGCATGTAGACTTGTATGAATCTATTTCTACGAAGGCTTGTATGAATATTGGCATGTACATTTGTATGAGTCTATTTGTAGGAAGGCTTGTATGAATATTGGCATGTAGACTTGTATGAATGTATTTGTACGAAGGCTTGTATGAATATTGGCATGTACATTTGTATGAATGTATTTGTACGAAGCCTTGTATGAATATTGGTATGTAGACTTGTATGAATCTATTTGTACGAAGGCTTGTATGAATATTGGCATGTACATTTGTATGAATGTATTTGTAGATAGGCTTGTATGAATATTGGCATGTACATTTGTATGAATCTATTTGTACGAAGCCTTGTATGAATATTGGCATATAGACTTGTATGAATCTACTTCTATGAAGGCTTATATGAATATTGGCATGTAGACTTGTATAAATCTATTTGTACAAAGCCTTGTATGAATATTGGTATGTACATTTGTATGAAACTATTTGTACGAAGGCTTGTATGAATATTGGCATGTAGACTTGTATGAATCTATTTCTACGAAGGCTTGTATGAATATTGGCATGTAGACTTGTATGAATCTATTTGTGCGAAGGCTTCTATGAATATTGGCATGTAGACTTGTATGAATCTATTTCTACGAAGGCTTGTATGAATATTGGCATGTAGACTTGTATGAATCTATTTCTACGAAGGCTTATATGAATTTTGGCATGTACATTTGTATGAATCTATTTGTACGAAGGCTTGTATGAATATTGGTATGTACATTTGTATGAAGGCTTGTATGAATATTGGCATGTAGACTTGTATGAATCTATTTCTACGAAGGCTTGTATGAATATTGGCATGTACATTTGTATGAGTCTATTTGTAGGAAGGCTTGTATGAATATTAGCATGTAGACTTGTATGAATGTATTTGTACGAAGGCTTGTATGAATATTGGCATGTACATTTGTATGAATGTATTTGTACGAAGCCTTGTATGAATATTGGTATGTAGACTTGTATGAATCTATTTGTACGAAGGCTTGTATGAATATTGGCATGTACATTTGTATGAATGTATTTGTAGATAGGCTTGTGTGAATATTGGCATGTAGACTTGTATGAATCTATTTGTACGAAGCCTTGTATGAATATTGGCATGTAGACTTGTATGAATCTACTCCTATGAAGGCTTATATGAATATTGGCATGTAGACTTGTATAAATCTATTTCTACGAAGGCTTGTATGAATATTGGTATGTACATTTGTATGAAACTATTTGTACGAAGGCTTGTATGAATATTGGCATGTAGACTTGTATGAATCTATTTCTACGAAGGCTTGTATGAATATTGGCATGTAGACTTGTACGAATCTATTTGTGTGAAGGCTTGTATGAATATTGGCATGTAGACTTGTATGAATCTATTTCCACGAAGGCTTGTATGAATATTGGCGTGTACATTTGTATGAATCTATTTGTACGAACGCTTGTATGAATATTGGCATGTACATTTGTATGAATGTATTTGTAGATAGGCTTGTATGAATATTGGCATGTACATTTGTATGAATCTATTTGTACCAAGCCTTGTATGAATATTGGCATGTAGACTTTTATGAATCTACTTCTACGAAGGCTTGTATAAATATTGGCATGTAGACTTGTATGAATCTATTTGTACGAAGGCTTGTATGAATATTGGTATGTACATTTGTATGAAACTATTTGTACGAGGGCTTGTATGAATATTGGCATGTAGACTTGTATGAATCTATTTCTACGAAGGCTTGTATTAATATTGGCATGTAGACTTGTATGAATGTATTTCTACGAAGGCTTGTATGAATATTGGCATGTACATTTGTATGTATGTATTGGTACGAAGGCTTGTATGAATATTGGCATGTACATTTGTATGAATCTATTTGGAAGAAGGCTTGTATGAATATTGGCATGTATACTAGTATGAATCTATTTCTACGAAGGCTTGTATGAATATTGGCATGTAGACTTGTATGAATCTATTTTTACGAAGGCTTGTATGAATATTGGCGTGTAGACTTGTATGAATCTATTTGTACGACGGCTTGTATGAATATTGGCATGTACATTTGTATGAATGTATTTGTAGAAAAGCTTGTATGAATATTGGCATGTAGACTTGTATGAATCTATTTGTGCGAAGGCTTGTATGAATATTGGCATGTACATTTGTATGAATGTATTTGTAGATAGGATTGTATGAATTTTGGAATGTACATTTGTATGAATCTATTGGTACGAAGGCTTGTTGAATATTGGCACGTATACTTGTATGAATCTATTTCTACGAAGGCTTGTATGAATATTGGCATGTAGACTTGTATGAATCTATTTCTACGAAGGCTTTTATGAATATTGGCATGTAAATTTGTATGAATGTATTTGTACGAAGGCTTGTATGAATATTGGCATGTAGATGTTTATGAATCTATTTGTACGAACGCTTGTATGAATATTGGCATGTACATTTGTATGAATCTATTTGTATGAAGCCTTGTATGAATATTGTCATGTACATTTGTAAGAAGGTATTTGTAGATAGGCTTGTATGAATATTGGCATGTAGACTTGTATTAATCTATTTGTACGAAGGCTTGTATGAATATTGGCATGTACATTTGTATGAATTTATTTGTACGAAGGCTTGTATGAATATTGGCATATAGACTTGTATGAATCTATTTCTACGAAGGCTTGTATGAATATTGGCATGTAGACTTGTATGAATCTATTTCAGGAAGGCTTGTATGAATATTGGCATGTACATTTGTATGAGTCTATTTGTATGAAGGCTTGTATGAATATTTGCATGTAGACTTGTATGAATCTATTTCTACGAAGGCTTGTATGAATATTGGCATGTACATTTGTATGAATCTATTTGTACGAAGGCTTGTATGAATATTGGAATGTACATTTGTATGAATTTATTTGTACGAAGGCTTGTATGAATATTGGCATGTATACTCGTATGAATCTATTTCTCTGAATGCTTGTATAAATATTGGCATGTAGACTTGTATGAATCTATTTGTACGAAGGCTTGTATGAATATTGGCATGTACATTTGTATGAATCTATTTGTACGGAGGCTTGTATGAATATTGGCATGTAGACTTGTATGAATCTATTTCTACGAAGGCTTGTATTAATATTGGCATGTACATTTGTATGAAACTATTTGTACGAAGGCTTGTATGAATATTGGCATGTAGACTTGTATGAATCTATTTCTACGAAGGCTTGTATGAATATTGGCATGTACATTTGTATGTATGTATTTGTACGAAGGCTTGTATGAATATTGGCATGTACATTTGTATGAATGTATTTGTAGATAGGCTTGTATGAATATTGGCATGTACATTTGTATGAATGTATTTGTACGAAGGCTTGTATGAATATTGGTATGTACATTTTTATAAAACTCTTTCTACGAAGGCTTGTATGAATATTGGCATGTATACTTGTATGAATCTATTTCTACGAAGACTTGTATTAATATTGGCATGTAGACTTGTATGAATCTATTTGTACGAAGGCTTGTATGAATATTGGCATGTACATTTGTAATAATCTATTTGTACGAAGGCTTGTATGAATATTGGCATGTATACTAGTATGAATCTATTTCTACGAAGGTTTGTATGAATATTGGCATGTAGACTTGTATGAATCTATTTCTAAGAAGGCTTGTATGAATATTGGCATGTACATTTTTATGAATCTATTTGTACGAAGCATTGTATGAATATTGGCGTGTAGACTTGTATGAATCTATTTGTACGACGGCTTGTATGAATATTGGCATGTACATTTGTATGAATGTATTTGTACAAAAGCTTGTATGAATATTGGCATGTACATTTGTATGAATGTATTTGTACGAAGGCTATATGAATATTGGCATGTACATTTGTATGAATGTATTAGTACGAAGGTTTGTATTTATATTGGCATGTAGACTTGTATGAATCTATTTGTACGAAGGCTTGTATGAATATTGGCATGTACATTTGTATGAATCTATTTGTACGAAGGCTTGTATGAATATTGGCATGTATACTTGTATGAATCTATTTCTACGAAGGCTTCTATGAATATTGGCATGTAGACTTGTATGAATCTATTTGTACGAAGGCTTGTATGAATATTGGCATGTACATTTGTATGAATCTATTTGTACGAAGGCTTGTATGAATATGGGCATGTACATTTGTATGAATGTATTTGTAGATAGGCTTGTATGAATATTGGCATGTACATTTGTATGAATCTATTGGTACGAAGGCTTGTATGAGTATTGGCACGTATACTTGTATGAATCTATTTCTACGAAGGTTTGTATGAATATTGGCATGTAGACTTGTATGAATCTATTTCTACGAAGGCTTGTATGAATATTGGCATGTACATTTGTATGAATGTATTTGTAGGAAGGCTTGTATGAATATTGGCATGTAGATGTTTATGAATCTATTTGTACGAAGGCTTGTATGAATATTGGCATGTAGACTTGTATGAATCTATTTCTACGAAGGCTTGCATGAATATTGGCATGTACATTTGTATGAATCTATTTGTACGAAGGCTTGTATGAATATTGGCATGTAGATTTGTATGAATCTATTTGTACGAACGCTTGTATGAATATTGGCATGTAGACTTGTATAAATGTATTTGTACGAAGGCTTGTATGAATATTGGCATGTACATTTGTATGAATCTATTTGTATGAACGCTTGTATGAATATTGGCATGTGTACTTGTATGAATCTATTTCTACGAAGGATTGTTTGAATATTGGCATGAAAATTTGTATGAATCTATTTGTACGAAGCCTTGTATGAATATTGGCATGTAAATTTGTAAGAACGTATTTGTAGATAGGCTTGTATGAATATTGGCATGTATACTTGTATGAATCTATTTCTACGAAGGCTTGTATGAATATTGGCATGTACATTTGTATGAATCTATTTGTACGAAGGCTTGTATGAATATTGGCATGTACATTTGTATGAGTCTATTTGTACGAAGGCTTGTATGAATATTTGCATGTAGACTTGTATGAATCTATTTCTACGAAGGCTTCTATGAATATTGGCATGTACATTTGTATGAATCTATTTGTACGAAGGCTTGTTTGAATATTGGAATGTACATTTGTATGAATCTATTTGTACGAAGGCTTGTATGAATATTGGTATGTATACTTGTATGAATGTATTTCTACGAAGGCTTGTATAAATATTGGCATGTAGACTTGTATGAATCTATTTGTACGAAGGCTTGTATGAATATTGGCATGTACATTTGTATGAGTCTATTTGTACGAAGGCTTGTATGAATATTGGCATGTAGACTTGTATGAATGGATTTGTACGAAGGCTTGTATGAATATTGGCATGTAGATGTTTATGAATCTATTTGTACAAAGGCTGGTATGAATATTGGCATGTACATTAGTATGAATGTATTTGTACGAAGCCTTGTATGAATATTGGCATGTACATTTGTAAGAATGTATTTGTAGATAGGCTTGTATGAATATTGGTATGTAGACTTGTATGAATCTATTTGTACGAAGGCTTGTATGAATATTGGCATGTACATTTGTATGAATGTATTTGTAGATAGGCCTGTATGAATGTTGGCATGCAGACTTGTATAAATATTTTTGTAAATAATCTTGTATAAATATAGGCACGTAGACATTAAAAATGTTTTTGTACGTAGTTTTGTATGATTATTGGCATATAGGCTTGTATGAATTTTGATATGAAGACGTATATGAATCTAACTGTACTTTGGTTCGTAAGAATCTATTTGTACGTAGGCTTGTATGAACATTGACATGTAGACTTGTGCAAATCTATTTGTAAGTAGGCTTGTATAAATATTTGCAGGTAGACTTGTAAGAATGTATTTGTACGTAGTCTTGCATGAATATTGGCGTGCAGACTTGTCTGAATCTATTTGCACAGAGTCTTTTATGAATATTGGCCTTTAGACTTGTATGAATCTATTTGTTCATAACCTTGTATGAATATTAGCATCTTGTATGAATCTACTTGTATATAGGCTTGTATGAATATTTGGCACGTAGACTTGTATGAATCTATTTGTACGTAATATTGTATGAATAATTGCTCCTAGTCTTGTATGAATCTATTTGTACGTAGGCTTGTATGGATATTGGTATATAGACTTGTGTGAATCTATTTTTAGGCAGGCTTGTATGAATCTATTAGTATATAGGCTTGTATGAATATTTGTATGCAAACCTCTAAGAATATTGGCGTGTATTAATCTATTTGTATGTAAGCTTGTATTAATATTGGCATGTAGACTTATATGAATATATTTTTACGTAGGCTTGCATGAATATACGCATGTAGATTTTTATGTATCTTTTTGTCGTGTAAATATTGGTATGTAGACTTGGGTGGATCTATTTTTACGTAGGTTTGTATGAATATTGGCATGGACATGTATAAATTTATGTGTGCATAGTCTTGAATTAATATTGGCCTGTAGAATTGTATGAGTCTATTTTTTCATATCCTTGTATGAATATTGGCGTATTCTAGGAATCTATTTTTACGTTAGCTTATATGAATCTATTTGTATGCAGGTTTGTATGAATATTTTTTGCTGACTCGTATGAATATTGGCATATTGACTTGTATGAATCTATTTGTGCGAAGTCTTTTAGGAATATTGGCAATGTATTTTTACATAGACGTACATGAATTTGTTAGTACACAGGCTTGTATGAATATTAGCATGTAGACTTGTAAGAATCAATTTGTACGTTGTCATGTATGAATATTCGTATGTAGACTTGTATGGATCTATTTTCACGTTGGCTTGTATGAATATTGGCATGTAGACTTGTATGAATTTATTTGTACATAACCTTGTATGAATATTGGCTTCTAATGTTGTATGAATCTATTTGTACGTAGGCTTGTATGAATATTGGCATATAGACTTCTAGGAATCTATTTTTACGTAATCTTATACGAATATATTAGTACGTAGGTTTGTATGAATATTTTTATGTTGACTTGTATGAATATTGGCATGTAGACTTGTATGAATCTATTTGTATGTAGTTTTGTATAAATATGGGCATGTAGAATTGTATGGATCTATTTGTACATATACCTTTATGAATATTGGCCTGTAGACTTGTAAGAATCTATTTGTACGAAGGCTTGTATGAATATTGGCATGTAGACTTGTATGAATCTTTTTGTATTTAGACTTGTATGAATCTATCTGTATGTTAGCTTGTATGAATATGGGCATGTATACTTGTATGAATCTATTTGTATATACTTGTATTAATATATTTTTACATAGGCTTGTATGAATATTGGCATGTAGACTTGTATTAATCTATTTGGACATCACCTTGTATGAATATTTGCATGTAATCTTGTATGAATCTATTCTTACATAGGCTTGTATGAATATTTGCATGTAGACTTATATGAATCTATTAGTCTGTAGGCTTGTATGAATATTTACATGCAAACTTGTTTGGATCTATTTTTAGGTAGACCTTTATGAATCTATTTTATGTAGGCTCCATAAATTAATACAGAGAGGTCAACGCGTGAAATCTACTCGTATTTTGCCGTATTCATTAATTATATCATAGATATTAAATAAACATTTTCTCCAACTTGTTTGTAAAATCGTTTTACGACTCCTATCTTTCATTATTTTATTTTATTTTTTTTTTTTATTTCTAAGTAATCTATATTACAATTATCATTGTGGCTCATCACAATTTCCAACCATGAAATAGTTTTTGTTCATCTACTTCTCCCTCTCTCACAGCAGTTTTCTGTGAAACGAACGACAAAAATTTTCATGTATGTAAATTCGATATGGGGTTTCAGAACTGGCAAGTTCAGAGTTAAAAGAAAAGAGAGAAAATAAGAGGAAGGTTGACTTAGAGAAAAAAAAAAACAGGATGAAGAAAAAAAAGGATAAGAATAGTTACAATGAATAAATAGACCCCCCCCCCAAAATAGAAAGAGGTACAACCACAGCCGTTCTCCTAATCAAATCCCACCAGTATTTGCGTGTTTCAGTGCGAGACAAAACGCCAGTGCATTCAGTGGTTAACCTTTATGACCATATTTGCTTGGAGCGGAATCCCGGTTGTCACCGTTAGGCTTGATTGATTGGATAGCAAGTGTTTCTCAAACTTCCGGGTAGACATTCCTTGGAAGGGCTTAACCTCTGTTGACTCTACTCCTTCGAAGAATTCTCTGTGGTCAAGTGTCGGAAAATAAGTAAACAAACAAATGTGGTGGAACTGAAAAATATTCCATTTTATCGGGAAACATATTCTATTTTATTGGGAAAAAAGGCTTAGGGAAAAATATTCCGTTTCATTCGAAAAAATATTCGATTTTATTGGGAAAAAAGGACGAGGGAAATATTGCATTTTATTGAAAAAATATTCCATTTTATTGGGAAAAAAGGTTGAAGTTAACCATTTATTGCGAGACAATTTGAAATATTTAAGAATAAAAAGAAAAAATTTAATAATTGCATAAACGTTTTTTGAAATAAATATTTTTAGAAAGCACGTATATAGATTTAAGAAACTTTCTTAAAAAATTTCAAATACATATAATTTGATCAAAGAAAAGCAACGTTTTAAATCAATAAAAATATTTATGTACTCATTGATGAACTACAAATAATATTATATGATTAAAAATTAAAAACAAAAACAAAATAACGAATTGATAGCAAAACGGATCATGTTAATATGGCACCAATTGCAAATAGCTTCAATCAGGCCGAATGAGTGAATGTCACAAATAGCGCCAATTGCAAATAGCTTCAATTAGGCCGAATAAGTGAACGACACAAATGGCACCAATTGCAAATAGCTTCAATCAGGCCGAATGAGTGAATGTCACAAATGGCACCAATTGCAAATAGCTTCAATTAGGTTGAATGAGTGAATGTCACAAATGGCACCAATTGCAAATAGCTTCAATTAGGTTGAATGAGTGAATGTCACAAATGGCACCAATTGCAAATAGCTTCAAATAGGCTGAATGAGTGAATGTCACAAATGGCACCAATTGCGAATAGCTTCAATTAGGCTGAATGAATGAATGTCACAAATGGCACCAATTGCAAATAGCTTCAAATAGGCTGAATGAATGAACGTCACAAATGGTACCAATTGCAAATAGCTTCAAATAGGCTGAATGAGTGAATGTTACAAATGGCACCAATTGCAAATAGCTTCAAATAGGCTGAATGAGTGAATGTCACAAATGGCACCAATTGCAAATAGCTTCAAATAGGCTGAATGAGTGAATGTCACAAATGCCATCAATTGCAAATAGCTTTTTAGCGAGGTGAAATTTGTTTGTTTTTAGCGAGAAAAAGTTGTAACGTGCGTGTGTGTGTTTACGATGAGTTGTTTCCTCGCTAGGTTGAGAGAAATAAAAGGAGGATGAAGAAGTAAGAAGGCGAAGATGGTGTTAGTTTTTACATGAAGGTTTTAATGGCAGCATGGACAATAGAGTTTGCTTTGTGCTACAAGCCTCGTGGGAAAGGAAAGAAGTAAGTGAATGATTTGAAGTTATGAAAGAGTTGAGATAGCAGCGCGTGTCGTTGGGCGTGCGCGGGATTATGTTCGCTGTATTTTAGCAAAAGTCGTGTTTGCTGTTTGAGGAAATAGAGGTTGAAGTCACCGTTTGTTGTAGTTCTGGTTGTTTTGGGGAGAAGCGTGGATGTCTCCAGAAAATGTTGCCCAGGGGTGGAGTAGTCGCTAGGTGCCGAAGCGGAATAAGACATCACAATCGACATAGCCATTTTTGGGAGTGAAATAAAGTTGTTTCTGTGTGTGGCGTATTGAATTTATCTAATTCATATTCAAATGGGATCCCTTGGTCTAAGAGAAATAGACGCAAGGTATCTATAAATTAGATAGCTTCCCTCATTGTATCCATGTCGCTGCTGCTGCTATTTAAGAGCAGGCAGATGGGAAGTCTGTACAGAACCAAGTCGTTCTGCGAAAAGGTCTGTGTTTGGCAGCTTCCCCAATTTCTGCTGCCAGGAAAGGAGATTAGGTTAAGTCATCCTGATTGGGTGAAATTATGCGTCGAATTAAATTACGCGCCAAACCAAAATACGAAAATTCCTTCTGCTACAGCTTCAATCAGGCTGAGTGATTCTTGTTTCGTATGATGCTTCGTATCAGGAGGTTACGGTTAGGGCACTCATGCTTATCAATGTCCATTATCAAAAACATTATCAATGGACAACAGTCTTCTACATTTTAAAGTGCATTTTTTTTATCGGGACAATATATCCTATCATAAAGTTGTATGAGAATTTTTTCAGGGGCTTAGAAAAGATTTCACAGTGCACAATAATGTAATTTTGCAATACAAATATAATAAAGAATTTCTCCGACAAGAGGAAAATATATAGGTAAAATGACTATCCTAATAACTGAACATCTTGAAGATTATTCTTTGTAAGTTTCATTTGATTAAAACGAGTATTTTTACATATTGTCTAATTATAAGTATTATTGATTTTGTTAAGAAAATTAATATACTTTTCCAAACTTTTCTTTGTTTCCAATGAATTAATCTATTGGATGTACTGTGGGCGGTTATTATGGACCACCCATTTGGGTGTTAGGGAGGATGTTTAATCGTTTTCCAAGTTTTGATAATAGCATCAGTAAATCCTCTGATACACTAACATTGAATAAATAAAAAGGAAAGACATGACAAAGTAATATCAACAATTAAAAAAAAGTAAAGTTGGCGACCCAAAGGCTCCCTTTTCAATAGCTACTACACCGAGGTGTAGGGGAGGGTGATACTCTATTTTCTGGATTGCTCCACTTTACCCTTGATCCTTACCTTATAGTGTTAAGCAAAGCTGCATCAAGTACCATTTTTTTTAGTCTTTGGTATGACTCGAGCTGGGATTGAACCCCAGTCTCCCGGACCATTGGCGATACTACTCATTAGGCTAATGGCCCGGTATTTATTAGTTTAGTATAGGTAGGTAAAAAAAAACTTATTTACCTGCAACTGAAAATAATATATATTAACGATATAATGAAATATATTGATTGTAATGAAAAGTATATAATGTAGACTGTAATGAAATATAAAATATCATAATATATGAAATATTTGTCTGGGGGTAATTTTATAATGTGTTGAATTCTAGTTTGAAGGCTGTTATGTCACACGTGGTTGTCGAGCAGTGTAAGTTTAATGAATTTGATATTTCTTAGATTAAACTAAGTGAAAATAGCTACCACATCGAGGAATTGCTCCACTTTACCCTTGATACGTACTTTATAATGCTGAATGTTAAGCAAGGAGGTATCAAGTGCCATTTTTTGGGGTCTTTGGTATGACTCGACGTGGGCCATTGGCGAACACTCTACCCCCTTGGCTATGAGGCGGTTAATATCAACAGTTAAAACATTTGATAGATACACATAACAATAAAATAAATGTTAGAATTATCAACAACCTTTCTCAAAACAAATAAAATTACACATACTGCAACAAGCATGTATGAAAATATATACAAAGAAGGATGATGTGAATGTTTTACTTGTTTTTCGATTTTTAGGGCGAGGAGAAATAGAGAACCCTACTTAAGTTGGAAACAGTCGTCATTTTGTACAACAAACAAAAATAAAAATAATGTCCCTACGCGTGCGGACTAAAAATATCATGTCTTCTCCATTATACGAACGAAGGCAACAAAGTGGAAGAATTAGGAGAGAGAGAGAGAGGCAGGGGTCTAAATTTTCATGTGTCCAACGGACACGTGACGCGGGAAGCTACGGTTTCTATCCAAAGGAAGAGAATTATTGTTGTCTCTTGACAAATTGATGAAGAAAGTTTGTATAGAAAAATGGTACTTAGAATTATTTCCAATTCTTTCTGTTCTTTGATTGGATATTACAAAAAAATTGTATGAATATAATAAATAAATAAATATTCTTGTATTTCACTGAAAAATACAAATTATTTATTATATACAAAACCCTAAAAGTAAAAAGTAAAGGTGGCGACCTTAGTCGAGGGTGACCCGAAGACTCCCTTTTCGGTAGCTACTACACTGGGGTGTAGGGGGGCGCAACTCGATTCCCTGGATTGCTCCACTTTACCCTTGATCCGTACCTTATAATGCTGAGTGTTAAGTAAGACAGCATCAAGTACCATTTTTGAGCCTTTTGTATGACTCGACGTGGGATTGAACCCAGTCTCCCGGACCATTGGCGTACACTCTACTCATTAGGGAAAACCATAAAGAGATTCTTATTAATCACGTTATCTAAATAAATCTCACTGGTTAAGTAACATATAAATAGAATGTAATTTTTGGGTTTAGTGACCATAGATAAAACCCTACTTTCCTTTTTCTTGATAAAAAAGGGGTCAATTAGCGCATAAATATGAAATGAACAATATATTCAAAGGATGTATTTATTCACCCATCGATAATATGTAAATGTTAAACGTTTTAATTTTTTGTAACCGTTTTCAATGGGATCTTGTTATGTCTAATCTAAAAAATATTTTAAAATTATTTTCAAATCAACATTGCCCAGAAGATTTTTAAAAAATTAAACGTGAACGTTAGCATATTATCCATTTATAAATAAATACATCTATTGAAAATATTGTTTTTTTTTTCCATATTTTCAGTAGATACATATATAAGGATTAGGGTAGCGTAAGAACTCTCTGAGGCTTTTTCTTCTGGGTTCAAGAGCTTTTATTGTTCAGTATTATTCTGAAAGGTCAACAATTATACCAAAAGTCGTTTGAAAGAAATATTTTTGTTTTACTAATTTTGTTCCCACGCTGCTGGTAGAGCTTGGAATATGCTATAAGTAAAGACTCACTTCTCAAAATGGTGTGCCCTGGTTAACACACTAAACTGAATCAGATGATGAAGCTTCATTCCCGAAGATCTAAGGAGTGTAGGCTCTCTTTCATTGCCATTACTCCCAATTCCACTCTGACCTGGAGTAGAAATACTCGGTAGGGTCTCATCAACAGATTACATCGATCAGTTTTAAAATTACTTATATTGTATTGGACAATATGTAAAAAACTATTAAGAAACAACTACACACAAACAGAAAAGTAAACGCGAATATAGATGTACAATGAAAGCAATTCCCTCACTTCTAGGCATAAAATTACTCAATATGGGTTAACATACCTTTAAAATCTCTCACTCACTCACTTTAATCCTGATTGTATTCCTCTCATTTCCTTAACTCGCCTTTTTTCTCTCGTATTTATGTACTTGTTCATGAAGAGATTCTTTTTTAGCAATGGCGCTTGTGTGCACGTATATGCATAAAATTCCATTTTATATCTCAGGAAAACAGAAAACACTTCTTTATGTTTATCTATTATCGGGTTGTTTTAACGTACACTTTTCTTTCTTTCTTTCTTTCTTTCTTTCTTTGAGGATAGTGTTTTGGTTGTAGTGTCTACATACACCTTTCTTTCTTTCTTTCTTTCTTTCTTTCTTTCTTTCTTTCTTTCTTTGAGGATAGTGTTTTGGTTGTAGTGTCCCCATACACCTTTCTTTCTTTCTTCCTTTCTTTCTTTCTTTCTTTCTTTCTTTCTTTCTTTCTTTCTTTAAGGATAGTGTTTTGGTTATAGTGTCTACATACACGTTTCTTTCTTTCTTTCTTTCTTTCTTTCTTTCTTTCTTTCTTTCTTTCTTTCTTTCTTTGAGGATAGTGTTTTGGTTATAGTGTCCACATGCACTTTTCTTTCTTTCTTTCTTTCTTTCTTTCTTTCTTTCTTTCTTTGAGGATAGTGTTTTGGTTGTAGTGTCCTCATACACCTTTCTTTCTTTCTTTCTTTCTTTCTTTCTTTCTTTCTTTCTTTGAGGATAGTGTTTTGGTTGCAGTGTCCTCATACACCTTTCTTTCTTTCTTTCTTTCTTTCTTTCTTTCTTTCTTTCTTTCTTTCTTTGAGGATAGTGTTTTGGTTGTAGTGTCCCCATACACGTTTGTTTGTTTGTTTGTTTGTTTGTTTGTTTGTTTGTTTCTTTCTTTCTTTGAGGATAGTGTTTTGGTTATAGTGTCCTCATACATGTTTCTTTCTTTCTTTCTTTCTTTCTTTCTTTCTTTCTTTCTTTCTTTGAGGATAGTGTTTTGGTTGTAGTGTCCACATACACTTTTCTTTCTTTCTTTCTTTCTTTCTTTCTTTCTTTCTTTCTTTCTTTCTTTCTTTCTTTCTTTGAGGATAGTGTTTTGGTTGTAGTGTCCACATACACTTTTCTTTCTTTCTTTCTTTCTTTCTTTCTTTCTTTCTTTCTTTCTTTCTTTCTTTCTTTGAGGATAGTGTTTTGGTTGTAGTGTCCCCATACACGTTTCTTTCTTTCTTTCTTTCTTTCTTTCTTTCTTTCTTTCTCTGAGGATAGTGTTTTGGTTGTAGTGTCCACATACACTTTTCTTTCTTTCTTTCTTTCTTTTTTCTTTCTTTCTTTCTTTCTTTGAGGATAGTGTTTTGGTTGTAGTGTCCACATACACTTTTCTTTCTTTCTTTCTTTCTTTCTTTCTTTCTTTCTTTGAGGATAGTGTTTTGGTTGTAGTGTCCCCATACACGTTTCTTTCTTTCTTTCTTTCTTTCTTTCTTTCTTTCTCTGAGGATAGTGTTTTGGTTGTAGTGTCCTCATACACGTTTCTTTCTTTCTTTCTTTCTTTCTTTCTTTCTTTCTTTGAGGATAGTGTTTTAGTTGTAGTGTCCTCATACACCTTTCTTTCTTTCTTTCTTTCTTTCTTTGAGGATAGTGTTTTGGTTGTAGTGTCCCCATACACGTTTCTTTCTTTCTTTCTTTCTTTCTTTCTTTCTCTGAGGATAGTGTTTTGGTTGTAGTGTCCTCATACACGTTTCTTTCTTTCTTTCTTTCTTTCTCTGAGGATAGTGTTTTAGTTGTAGTGTCCTCATACACGTTTCTTTCTTTCTTTCTTTCTTTCTTTCTTTCTTTCTTTCTTTCTTTCTTTGAGGATAGTGTTTTGGTTGTAGTGTCCTCATACACGTTTCTTTCTTTCTTTCTTTCTTTCTTTCTTTCTTTCTTTCTTTCTTTCTTTCTTTCTTTCTCTGAGGATAGTGTTTTAGTTGTAGTGTCCTCATACACCTTTCTTTCTTTCTTTCTTTCTTTGAGGACAGTAATTTGAGAGCTGTGTCAACGCGTCTAAAATTATATATATTTTAATAACAGTGCAATATAAAAGCCGAATCCTTAAGTATTTTGTCTTGGACAATTTAATGATAAAACCCCAAGTAAGTACAATAAAAATTACCAATGAAAGTTAAATCGTTTCTTATGATGTTTAAATGATGGTATGTCAGTGTCTTTGAGACAGCGTTCTATTTGTCAGCTACTGAAAGATAAATGAATGACCGAAGAATAATTCACCTCGATATGGGCGAGTTTCGACAGCTGACCTTCAATCAACAAGACCATTTTAAAACAGGCGAGCAGATAAAGAAAGGCAGTCAATTCAACACTTAATTCATGGACGAAGGCAAGAAAAAAAGTAGGCAGGGAAGAACCAAGACACGTGTCTTGGTTGTTAGCAGGTTGGATGAGCAAACGATTAACGCTTGAATATCATTGACCATCGAAAACCAAACGAAAGAAAGGTGAATTTTAACAAATTTTGGGCGTTTATAGGTTCAAGTGTGTCACAGTCATAGCTTTTCCCTTATAACAAGAATGTTTTTAACACCCAAAAGTTTTAGTAAGGCCACTTATATTAGAAATCAATGAATCTATTTTGGTGATAAGTGTTTAAAACGTTAATGCAAAAGGAAATGTAAATTATAACATACACACATAGACACACACACACACACACACACACACACACACACACACACACACACACACACACACACATGCGTATGTCCGACCCCTTCACAACAAACAGAAGCAAAGTCAATTTTTAAGAGAAGTTCGACTGGTTTGAATTCAGAGTTTTCTTTTTCCGAGAACACAGCCTGCTCCATACTAGAAGTTGCTTCGATAATGTTTGTATTCGCCCAACCCCTCTTCAGGATGTGACATAAGGTCACTTTTTAAATGGAGTACAACTAGTTTGAATTCAGAGTTTTCCTTCTCCTAGATTGGTTGCCTAACCAGGGTTAAACTCAGTCTTCCCTATACTAGAAATAGCTTTCGATAATGTGTGCATTTTCCCAACTCCTCCACCACGGACAGAATGTTGCACAAAGTCAATTTTTAAACGGTGTACAACTGGTTTGAATTCAAAGTTTTCCTTCTCCTAGACTGGTTGCCTAACCAGGGCTAAAGAACTCAGTCTTCCTTATACTAGAAGTAACTTTCGATTATGTATATCTCTCCGCCACGGACAGGATGTTACACAAGGACAATTTTTGAGCGGAGTACAACTGGTTTGAATTCAGAATTTTCCTTCTCCTAGACTGGTGTCTAACAGTGATAAAGAACACAGCTTTCCCTATACTAGAGGTAGCTTTCGATAATGTATTAACCCAACCACTTCGCCACAAGATGTGTCATGGTTTCTACTGAATGTATTTTGTTAGTTTGTATACAACTCACTGCATAATCGAAAAAATATATCGATAAATTTTCTTATCTTTCATATTTCCGGAGGTATTTCGTTGAGGTCTCTGGCTTTTCTGTTTTTAATTTTTTCCAGTTCTGTTTCAAGTTCTTCCTCCATAAACAGTCTTCGTTTGATGTTTAGCTGGCAATTAATAATTTTTTTCGATAGGTTTATCAGTGACTTCGGAGGCTTTCCGAGCAGATTCTTGATATGTCTTTTAGTCTGGCAGCACTTATTTTTGTTTTCAATGTGCTTTTCTTTCCATTTACTCCATTTTTTGTCCGTTATGTTAATTGTTATTGTTTGCCTTCTACCGACTTTATGATTTCATTGATTTGGCATGAAATGTATTCGAGTCGTTCTGTTACTCTGTGTTTCATTCATCGATCGATCGATCGATCGATAGAGAGAGAGAGAGAGAGAGAGAGAGAGAGCGGTTGATAAACTTTTAATAAGTAGTCCTTTAAAGAAAAAATGTTTTCCCCTGTCTTAAAAAAAGTTTAGGGAAGAAATGGTTGAAGGTCCAACAAACATTTCTTTATCACTTAATTTGCCTTGTCCTCTACTCATTTTACCAATTGACATCTTAGAGAGAGGGGTAGGGGGAGAGAGGGGTATCGATAAACTTTGTTATAAGCACAGTCATTTAAAGAAAAGAAGGTTTTTTCCTTGTCTTTAGAAAAGATTTTCGGCAGAAATAGTTGTAGGTCCCACCATAAGTTCTTTATCACTTAATCTGTCATGTCCTCTGTTAATTTTATAACTTGACTTCAACATCTTAGAGATAGATAGATATATATAGAGAGACAGAGACAGAGACAGAGAGGATGACTTCTACATCTTAGTTAGGGGTCCTGGATGCCCACTAGGAAAATGAAAAATTCTTCTTTTGACCCATGTGATTAATGATCATACGTATTGTAAGTCCATTCATTGGTTGAAATTACCCTTTTTACGACCCCTGCATCCTTTTGTTCATCGCTGGAGATCTTGGCATCTGTCACTCATCAAGAAAGGAGGAATGCCAAGCTTGAAAGTTTTTTTTCACTCAATTTAAGTCTTTCAGAGGGCACACTAGATAACGTATCAATATCTTGATTTCATATAGGTTCTATCGTTATGATTCTGGGAGTTTTCACTTGATGTCCTCATCATTGTTATTTACTTTAACAAAAGGTTTAAGGGACATTAGTCGATGTACATTTTAACCTGTTCTTATCTCTAGCAACTACTACTACTACTACTACAATTGATTATAATAATGTTAGTAATAATGATGATAATAATAATACTAAAAGAATATGAACATAAGGATAAGAATCGGGACCTTGCTAGGGAATTAAAAAAAACTATGGAACATGAAAGTGAAAATAATACCAATCGTGCTTTTGGTACAGTAACTAACGGATTATTAAAGGGATTGGAGGACTTCGAAGTTGGCGGACGAGTGGAGACCAACGAAACTATAGCCTTATAGAGAACGGCCAGAATACTCAGAAGAGTCCTGGAGACTTGAAGAGACATGCTGTCACTCAAACTCCAGTGAAAGACTATCAGCTAATTCTGATATGAAAAAACTCTCAAGGAGTAAATAATAATAATAATAATAATAATAATAATAATAATAATAATAATAATAATAATAATAATAATAATAATAATAATAATAAAGAAAAATGTGCAATGCTTGTAATGAAAAGTGGCAAACGACATCTAACTGACGGAATGTAACTACCAAATCAAGATTAAAACGCTCGCAGAAGACGAAACCTACAAATACTTGGGCATCTTGGAGGCTGAAACTATCAAACAAGTAGAAATGAAAGAAAAAATTCAAAAAGAATATCTCAGGAGAACTAGAAAACTACTCGAGACAAAACTCTTTAGCCGAAACCTTATCAAAGGAATAAATACCTGGGCTGTACCCCTCGTTAGATATTCCGGGGCCTTTCGGAACTGGACCTGAGATGAACTTAAGCAAATGGACCAAAGAGCAAGAAAACTAATGACCATGCATAAGGCATTACATCCCAGAGACGACATTGACAGACTATATGTTACAAGAAAAGAGGAAGGAAGAGGACTTGCCAGCATTGAAGACAGCGTTGACGCATCGATACAACGATTTGAAGACTATATACAAAAACACGAAGGAGGACTCATTACAGCCATCAGAAACGATACTGATAACACGATGGACAACAGAATGACAATAACTAGGAAACAAAAATGGGAAGGAAAACAAATCTATGGGCGTTTTAAACGACTAATAAACAACATCTCACACGACAAAACCTGGACATGGCTAAGAAAAGGAAACTTTAAGAGAGAAACAGAATCTCTCCTAATAGCAGCACAAGACAACGCCATAAGAACCAATTATATCAAAGCGAGGATAGATAAGACGCAGCAAAATAGCAAATGTAGGCTATGTGGTAATAAAGACGAAACTATCAATCACATAATAAGCGAATGCAGCAAATTAGCATAGAAGGAGTATAAGACTAGACACGACTGGGTGAACAAGGTAATCTACTGGGAGATGTGCAAGAAATTGAAATTTGACAATACAAACAAATGGTATATGAACAACTCAGCATCTGTCCTAGAAAATAACACATAAACTCCCATGGGACTTTGACATAAAAACGGATCACCTAATCTCAGCCATAATACCAGACCTAATAATAATCAACGAAAAGAAGAGAACTTGCAAAATTGTCGACTTTGCTGTCCAGGCTGACAACAGAATAAAACTGAAAGAATGTGAAAAGAAAGATAAGTACCTATCTAGGGAATTGAAAAAACAATGGAACATTCAGGTGACAATTATACCAATTGTAATTGGTGCTTTTGGTAGAGTAACAAAAGGACTATTAAAGGAACTGGAGGATTTGGTGGTTGGCAGCCGAGTGGAGACCATCCAAACTACTGCATTATTGAGAACGGCCAGAATACTGAGAAGAGTCTTGGAGACTTGAGGAGACTTGCTGTCACTCAAACTCCAGTGAAAGACCATCAGCTAAAGCTGATGTGAAAAACTCTAATGAGTAAATAATAATAATAATAATAATAATTTAGAGATCGTAGTCAATAGGATGTAGACACAGATAATGACAGGAAATATCAATTTATTAGAAATTTGTTCAGTTGTTCAGCCATATATATATATGTGTGTGTGTGTGTGTGTGTGTGTGTGTGTGTGTGTGTGTGTGTGTGTGTGTCATCATTTATATGTATATGTCTTCATTTAATTTTTAAGTTTGATAATTTTAAAAAATCTAAAGAGTCTGTTTTGATACTTTTTGATCACGTTTCATATTTGATGATTCCAAAATTATCTTCTTGTCAGTTGGGTCATCTGTTTCGTGAATCCATGTTGTCTTCTGGTCAGGTAAGGTCATCTGTCATATTGATCCAACTTGTCTTCTGTTCAGTGTAGATAATCCATTTCGTTGATCTATCTCGTATTCTTGTCAGTTTAGATAAAATATTTCTTTGATCTAACATATTCTATTCAATGTTGGTCATCCATTTCATTGATCTGACTTGTATTCTGCTATGTGAAGATCATTCATTTTATCTTGTCTTCCGGTTTGTTTAAATTATTCCTCTCATTGATCCAAAATGTAATCTGCTCAGTCTATGCAATCTGTTTCGTTAATACGACTTCTAAAAATGGCTGCGAGCTGACAAAGAAAAGAAACAGAAGGTACCCCGCAAAAACAATTACCGACGCCGACTACACCGATGGCATAGCGTTACTGGCGAATACACTTAACCAAGCCGAAACACTACTGCATAGTTTGGAACGAGCCACTGCAGACATTGGCCTCCATGTCAATGCACACAAAACTGAATATATGTGTTACAACCAAACAGGCGACATTTCCACACTAGACGGAACCTCTCTGAAACTAGTAGACAAATTCACCTACCTAGGAAGCAGCGCCTCATCAACCGAAAAAGACATCGACACACGACTAACGAAAGCATGGACAGCTATCGATAGGCTCTCGATCATATGGAAATCAGACCTGATCGATAAAATGAAACGCAGTTTCTTCCAGGTAGCGGTCGTATCGATACTGCTATATGGATGCACTACTTGAACGCTAACCAAACGGCTGAAGAAGAAGCTAGACGGCAATTACACAAGAATGCTGCGAGCAATATTGAACAAGTCCAGGCGGCAACACCCCACAAGGCACCAACTATACAGCCAACTGCCTCCCGTCACGAAAACTATACAAGTTAGACGAACCAGACACGCAGGAAACTGTTGGAGAAGCAAGGACGAACTCATCAGTGATGAACTCCTATGGACCCCCGCATATGGCCAAACAAAAGCAGGACGACCAGCTCGAACATACATACAGCAGCTATGTGAGGATACGGGATGTAGCCCTAAAGACCTGCCAGAAGCCATGAATGATTGGGAGAAGTGACGAGAGAGGGTCAGGGATATCCGTGCTAGCGGCACGACATGATGATGATGATGATGATGATTCGGCTCTGAAGAGGATATCCATATCGTTGATCTGTCTTAGATACTGTTCAGTGTAGATCTTCCATCAAGTTGAACCAACTTGTATCTGTTAAATAAGTTTCCAGACTTTTTTGTACAGGCATTTAAAATTGTCGTTGACTCTTGAACATTCAGTATGTTATTGCTATACATCTTATGAGATGACTGACCAATTTTTAGGATTTCAGGTTTAAATGAACAGCTACAGCACGAATTGAATGAAATACACCCTACTAAAGCCTGATTGTCACAGCTGGTGAATTTCAAAAATGCAATCTAGACGTGAGGACACTTTAGAAGAACGATATGCAATAAAATTCTGTTTTAAACTTGGAAAAAATCCCACAGAAACGTATGGAATGCTTCAGACTGCTTTTGGAGCATCTTGCATGAATCGAGCATCAGTTTTTGAGTTGCATTAGAGATTCAAGGAAGGCAAGGAGTTTTTGAGGGATGATGAGAGGTGTGGGAGGAGTAAGGAAGTCAATACACCAAAGTTGATTGGCCAAAGGGTTAGGGTTAGGGTTACTATGTTGAGGTTTTAAGGGAGTTCAGGTAGAGATTCCATCGGAAGAGGCCAGCACTCTTCAAATCGGCTCAGTGGCATTTCCACCGGGACAATGCACCAGTCCACAACTCCATCCTTGTCACAGACTATTTGACCAAGATGGGCGTCAAGACAGTTCCTCAGCCCCCCTATAGTCTAGACTTTGCTCCCTGTGACTTTTGGTTATTCTCTAAGTTCAGAGGCTGTTGTTATGAGACAATTGAGGAGATAAAAGAGGCTGTGTCGAAGGTCATTGACTTGCTCACACAAGAGGACTTCCATGGGGCCTCCTAGAAGTTGTTTGAACGGTGCAACAAGTGCTTTGCAGTCGGAGGAGATTACTTCGAAGGGGGACTAGAGTCTCATGTGTGTACTATCAATAAAAGCGCCCATACGAAAAAAGTCTGGAAACTTATTTAATGATCCTTTTATATCATTGAAATATTTTGTGTATTCCATTTTCTTCCATTTTTATTTTCTATTAACTTAGTCGTGAAATAAAGATTTTCATAAATTTTCCATTCTGATTTTGCATCCTAATTTCTTTTTCTCTCTCTCTTTCTCTCTCTCTCTCTCTCTATATATATATATATATATATGTATATATATATCCGTGTGTGTGTATGTGTGTGAATGTACATGTGAGTACGCGCACATGTGTGGACGAGGGTAAGAGAAAAAAAGAAGCATGGAAAGAGCAGAAGTTGTCGGAACGGTACAAGTGATTTGCAGCCGGAGGATATTACTTCGAAGGGGACAAGAATTTCATGTATGTACAATCAATAATTGTGCCCATACGAAAAAAGTCTGGAAACTTATTTAATGATCCTCGTAAGTCATTCATTTTGTAGCTCCAACTTTTATTCTTTTTGATTTTGGCTAATTATCATTAGATTCTCCATATTTCTGCCCTTTCAGTAACACGAGTTCCATAAATTGACTTCGTGTTACTGGTGGCTCCCCCAAGAGAAGGAGGCAAGAATACGCGTTGACCCTCAGAAAGTCATCCTTTTAGAAAGCAGGTACAAAATTCTCTTAGTCAAGATTCACTCTTTCAATGGATTTTTAGAGGTCAAGCAATAAATCATCTGGAGATTAGTACAATATTTTTTGTTCTCCTATAGAATCAATTGGCAAAATGGTTAAAATGTTCGTCAATGGTCTGGTCATGCAAAAGACTTAAAAAATGACACCTGATGCTTCGCTTAACATTATAAGGTGCGGATCAAAGGTTTGTGGAACAATCCAGAAAATGCATCACCCTCTCCTACTCCTCGGTGTAGTAGCCATTGAAAAAGTAACCTTCCCGTTGCCCTCAACTGCGGTCGGCCAACTTATATAAATATATATGTGAATAAACATTCCTTTATATATTGAAAAGATAGATTTGTAATGAATCGATATGTTTGATAGAAATAGGTGGAAAGTTAGATAAATCAAACACTTAACTCAGATTTAGATGTGTTATATTTCGTACGGGCTTTATTTCATCTTCACGAACTTCTTCAAGGCAGAGACTATTTTCTGAGTTTTTCTATTTAAAAGCATGAGAGGAGAGGGGGTATAGTTGTAGCAGGAAAAGTTGGGAGGGAATTAAAGTCAAATGCATCAGGTTTCATTAAAGATTTTCTCCCACTCGTTAGAGCTCAAACACACGTTCTATTTTTTTCTAAGCCCCTAAATCGAACCCATACACAATAAAACTTCCCGAAGACTACGAGTATCTGCGGTCATCTCCAAAAGAAACCCTATAAAACAACGTCCAGGTTTTTACCCAAACTCACTGAACGAAAACAAAATCAAAATAGAAAACGGACAGGAGGAAATAAAAACATTTTTTTCATTCTGTGCCGCCATATTTTTGAGAAACCTTTCCTGTTGCTTTTCCTGATTATTTACCTCTAAGCCCTTCCTCATCCTAATGACAACAAAATAGACAATTTTCTGCGACATCACATCACAATACCTTTTCCATGAAACAAGTCATGGCAAAAACCCCTTTCACACAAACCCTTCCCTACTTTTTTTCTTATCAACTCCTGAAAATCTATCTCCACTTTTAAAACAAAACAAAAAGAAAGTCTTTAATGAAACCTGATACATTTGACTTTAAATCCCTCCCACCTTTTCCCGCTACAACTATAACCCCTCCACTCTCCTCCCATGCTTTTAAGTAGAAAAAACCCAGGAAACAGTCTCTGTCTTGAAGAAGCTCCTGAAAATGAAATAAACTCCGAACGAAATATCACACATCTAAATCTGAGTTAAGAGTTTGATTTATCCTACTTTCCACATATTTCTATCCTTTCTTTATATACATATACATATACATATATGAATATTCAGTGATATATATATATATATATATATATATATATATATATATATATATATATATATATATATATATATATATATCAGGGGCGGAGACGGGACTAGTGCTACTCGTGCCCGGCACGACCAATAACTCGGTCAATGTTATTCAAAATGGATTAAAAATCATCCATTAATTTCAAGCAAACATACTTAGTCTGATCTCAATTAAATTACGTATCTATTCAAGTTTCGATAACTAAGTAGCCAAAAGTTCATAAATATATCTGGGAATAATACAACGATGCTGTTTTAAACGGATGGTCTTTGTCCGGCCACCGTCAGATTCATTGAACATCCCATAAAATCGGCTATAATGTTGAACGTGCAATCCGTGCCAGGCCCTTATAATAACAGTAATGTTAGAGAAATACGCTTCTGGCTGTAGCCAATAGCAAGAGCAACCCTAACACCGTGCTCAAAAATCTTAGTACAGACTGCTGATAGATGTCTTGGGAAGAAGGAGAGAGAGAGAGAGAGAGAGAGAGAGAGAGAGAGAGAGAGAGAGAGAGAGAGAGAGAGAGAGGATAGCAGATTAGAGCCGTCGCCGACGTCATCATCATCGCTATGGTAAATGTTGGTTAAAAGGCGTGTTTTAATTCGTTTTTTCACTAACAGATGTCTATTTCTTTAATGAATGTTGCATATATTACATTCTGTAACTAAAATTTGTTTGTTTGAATACATTTTCAACAAATAATCTTTATTTTAAGCGAAATTGAAACTACTAGCTGTGTCTGTGTATATTGTCATCAGTTTCTTTATTCTAATAAACATATTTTTCTCGTCATAGTAATGAACATCTCTTTTCTTCTATACTTTTGTAAGGAAAAAAATTATCTTATCTACTGTATTAACAAGACAACAAATTATATAGTATCTTGATTGTTTACAAAAAAAACCCCACCATGCAAGGTACGTTCGCCAATCTGTGCAATACAATGGAGAATCACGCAATAGCAACTATGATGACTTACTTTGGGTCCACGGACCACGGGTTGGGAACTGAAGTTGACAGAGGGCGGGGGGGGGTCACGAGTAGCAAAAATAGGCTAGAGTCGCCACTGATATATATATATATATATATATATATATATATATATATATATATATATATATATATATATCAATGAATATTCATTTATATACGTGTGTGTGTTTGTGTGCCGTCTGCACTCAAGTTTTGAATAACAAGAAAAAATACGCTGACATTTTCGCAAATGTGAGTTAAAATCTCATACATAAGATATAATATTGATTAAATGTATGTATATTGTAATAATACGGCCTTTTGTACTAGTGTGTGGAGCGTTTGGCAGTAGCCCGAGAGACCGGCGTTCAGTATTCTGGTCGAGTCATACTAAAGACTCAAAAATAGTACTTGATACCCCCTTGTATTATAAAGCACATATCAAGGGGAAGGTGGAGCAATTTAGGGAAATGGGTAGCCCTCTCCACAAAAATCGGTGTAGTAGCTATTGAAATGGGTGCCTTCGGGTCACCCACGACTATGGTCGCCAACTTTACTTACCTATTGTGATAGTAATAATAACAAAACAAAATGTAATAATTTACGAAGTTCTCTGAATATTTAACAATGGTACAATTAAAAATAAATAGTGCCGCTAAAAAAAGTAATAGAGTTTATTGTAGTTCTTTTTTCTGACAAAATGTTTAAATATTATGTAGTATCAGAAAAAATAGCGAAGGAAAAGTCAAGAACCAACTAAAAAGTCAGTTAATCATCAAAAGTAATCTGATTGATCTATAAATCTTGATTTAAAAAAAAAAAATGGGATATTTAGACCTGAATTAAAACTCAAGAAATGTCTAGGCATAAGAAGAGAATTTTTCTTTGAGAAGTAAAACTCACATTATCAAAACGTAACACAGGATATGTATAACCCTGTGATAATAAAACAAAAGCTATCCTGTCCCGACTAAACAGTGGATATTAGTTTCTGGAGCTGGAGAGTATCATGAGCCACGTAAAGTTTTCCTTCTCCAAGACTGGTTGCTTAACCAAGGTTAAAGAACCCATTCTGTCCAACAATTTACCCATAACTGGAGGGAGAATACTGGGATTCATACCTTTCCTAAGGAATCCATAAGCGGGTCGACGGCCATATTCACTTAGTTATATCAGGAAACTACGGTAACTCATCTAAAAGGGTGGCGTTTATTGATGACAGAGAGACAGAGAGAATGAGAGAGAGAGAGAGAGAGAGAGAGAGAGAGAGAGAGAGAGAGAGAGAGAGAGAGAGAGAGAGAACAGCCTCTGAAAGATTACAATGATTATTCATGTCGTACATCCAAACCGCATTGCCTTTCTTCGTGAGTAAACAAGGGGTGTGTTCAGCTGAAGTAGGATTTCTGAACCCGGTATTCGAAAAATCAGCGACACAGCCAAAACCAAATTTACTTAGATATATAGTTTAACCCGGATATAAGAGAAACTTCCGGATATAAGAGATATTTTCTCTGGCCCCAGATTAGAGCCTGTGTTACCTAAACAAAATAGACCAAATCCGGATATAAAAGAAACTCGGATATTAGAGATTTATTGTCCGGCCCCGACAACTCTCTTATATCCGGGTTACACTGTAAAAGCATTGTCAAGATGGTGATATTTAACGTAAGGACTTTAAACACAATGGAACAGTATCTGTAGCCGAACAGAATACAGACATCGTATGCATACAAAAATAAAGATATTAGACTAAAATTTCATGATACCGGTAATGCCTGACCATCTGTCTAGGCATCTGCATAAAAGACTCCATCAATACCGTTATTGGAAATGGGGAAATACTTCTCAGTCCTCGTGCCTAAAAATAACGAAATAACATAAAGAGAATGCAACCGAAAAGGATTTGATATAAGTAATTGCAAACCCTTCAAAACAATCACTTCTTCCAAAAGCCACACCAATGTTAAGAATTAAATGGACATACTACTATCTATAATGAGCTATTTTACTACCATCTATAATGAACTTTTTTACTACCATCTATTATACTACCACCTACTTTATTACCATCTATAAAAAGCTATTTTACAACCATCTATTATACTGCAATCTAGAAAAAGCTATTTTACTACCATCTATTTTACTACCATCTATTTTACTACCATCTATAACAAGCTATCTTACTACCATCTATTATACTGCCATCAATTACGAGCTGTTTTACTACCATCTATTTTATTACCATCTATAACAAACTATTTTACTACCATCTATTTTACTACCATATATAACGAGCTGTTTTACTACCATCTATTTTACTACCATCTATAACAAGCTATTTTACTACCATCTATTTTACTACCATCTATAACGAGCTGTTTTACTACCATCTATTTTACTACCATCTATAACAAGCTATTTTACTACCATCTATTTTACTACCATCTATAACGAGCTGTTTTACTACCATCTATTTTACTACCATCTATAACGAGCTGTTTTACTATTATCTATTTTACTACCATCTATAACGAGCTGTTTTACTACCATCTATTTTACTACCATCTATAACGAGCTATTTTACTACCATCTATTTTACTACCATCTATAACAAGCTATTTTACTACCACCTATTTTACTACCATCTATAACGAGCTATTTTACTACCATCTATTTTACTACCATCTATAACGAGCTGTTTTACTATTATCTATTTTACTACCATCTATAACGAGCTATTTTACTACCATCTATTTTACTACCATCTATAACGAGCTGTTTTACTATTATCTATTTTACTACCATCTATAACGAGCTGTTTTACTATTATCTATTTTACTACCATCTATAACAAGCTATTTTACTACCATCTATTTTACTACCATCTATAACGAGCTGTTTTACTATTATCTATTTTACTACCATCTATAACGAGCTGTTTTACTACCATCTATTTTACTACCATCTATAACGAGCTATTTTACTACCATCTATAACGAGCTGTTTTACTACCATCTATTTTACTACCATATATAACGAGCTGTTTTACTACCATCCATTTTACTACCATCTATAACGAGCTGTTTTACTACCATCTATTTTACTACCATCTATAACGAGCTGTTTTACTACCACCTATTTTACTACCATCTATAACGAGCTATTTTACTACCATCTATTATACTGCCATCTATAACGAGCTATTTTACTACCATTTATTTTACTACCATGTATTATACAGCTATCTATAACGAGCTGTTTTATTTTGTCGGACACTTTTCCAGTCTGTGTTCACATCATCGATGTAAACTTGATTGCTCAAAAATTGCAAAAATGGAAATAACAAATTCTGTTTACACAACTCATAAAAAGTAAAAGGAATAGTAAATTACAACAAAAATCCCTTTTTCAAAATATATCTTCTTATTTACTAAAATCGATTCTAAATAGTTTCAATATTCCTTGCTTACATTTCTTTTAAATTAATCATTAATAATGTATACTTAATTTTAATGTTTTTCGACAGAATTTTTAATAACAATATTTTCTAAACTGAAATTCACTGAAAACAACAACGAAGGTGTTATTTTATTCAATATAATCATAAAAATAAAAATAAAATAGGAAATAAAAAAATTTCAAACACTAATTACGTCATATACATTTTGAAAGAAAATGCAACTAATGAGTATTGAATGCGACAGGTATGAACACAGGTATACCTCCTCTTACGTCGGTACTTCGTTCCTGGAGAGGCGACATAAATCGAAAAACAATTTAAATCGAATTTACTTGTCAATAGGCTAAACCACAAATAACCATTCCAAGTTCTGTATTTTACTTGTAATTACATTTTTTATAATATATGGTCATTATTTTATGCTTACAGATAATTAAATTTTAGTTTTTAACATAGTATAGAAATAAAAATAATCTAAATTTACGAATACATCTACTTGTAAATGTAGATGTTTACAATTTAGCGATCTTTACAGTACATCACCGACTCTTTTTTTATGAGTATGGTTTGCTCTGAGACATTATTAAACAAAATGATTTTTAAGGTTAAATAACTGTCACAATTATTAAATTTATTTTGCGATAATCGGAAAGAAAATAATTTATGTTAAATTTACCAATTTCATTCAATTTCTTTATTTACATCGTGGACGTAGATACAGTTGTCCGACTCATTCCAAAAAGATCGAGCAATCGATGAAACGTTGATTTTATATATTTTTAATCTTATTTATTGAACAGTAACATGATTTTATGTGATTTTACCACTTTTTTTGACACATTACGACGTCAATATTCGTGGCGGACAGACGTATAACCGGAGGTATATATATATATATATATATATATATATATATATATGAAAAATCATTATTTTTGGTTTATGAATGCATGTATGACTGTCCCGAGACGTACGCACGTAGCATAAAAACCTTTGACTTTTTAAGAAATTAGTCTTATCGGTTTAATTTACGACCTGTCCCACAACTACTGGATTCTGCAAGAAACAAAAATATTGCCTTCGTCCCAAGAGAACGACCACTAGGACTCAGTCTACCTTCAATGTTTAAAAATCTTGTGTGGGTTATTGCCAGATGTTTAAGGATTCAGAAGCTGGTTTTCTGGGGGGGGGGGTCAACACGTTAAACTGACCTCGTGTCATTGGCAAAAAAATAAAATGATAGAATTGTAGCTAAAAGTTATATGTGTTTTATTTATTTATTTATTTATTTTTTCGAATTTGAAAGTCAATCAAAACTCTGGCAAAATTTAACCTTTTTGAATACTAGACTTCAAGACGCCATCCGAACTGATGACGACCAAGCATCTACTCGTTCAGTTGGTAAAATGGTTGGCAAGCAAGACTAACAAAACCTTCAAGACTGAGTTCGAGTTTCGTTGCGTGCCCCATTAATACGGTCTTATATAAAATATTAGTAAAAATTTTAGTAAATTAGTTTACCAGAGTGACTTTCAAGTATTATCATTATACCAGGCCCATTTCTTGACAACCTAAAAACAAGAACTGATTTTGAATACTTAATTTCTTTTCCTTTTTATATTTTTATTGCGTAAAAAAAGTAAAAAATTAAATAAATACATTTTTATCACTGTATAACAACAAGTAATTAGGAACTTAATTAAACTCTTTGTCATACTATGAAAAAATGAAATTATCATAATGTTTCAAACCTCTCCTGAGTAGAGGGTTAAATTTTTAAAAATAATATTTTGAATATAAAAAATTCTTAAATGAAAAGAATATTTTAATCCGTAAATTCTTTTTCGTTAATCATTTTTAGGGTAAATAAAATTTTGAATTAAAACTACACCGATTTTTTAAAAATTATTCCATAAAACTTTTTCTGTAGCTGAGCACTAATTGGAAAAAAAAAAAAGAAAGAAAAATTAACACAAAAAAAGGAAAAGAAAAAAGATCCTGAGAATATTTTAAACCTTTCACCAGTATAGAGTAATATATTTTTATATATTATTTTAAATGAAATATAAAAAAAAGAGAAAAATTCATAAAATAAAATATTTTTCATTTGAAAAAAATAGGTGAAATATTTCATTGACAAATAAAGGTACATTTTAAATTCTTAGCTTACACTTCTTCCACTTTCATTTCGGTGAAAAACTGAGTACTTCTAATATATATATATATATATATATATATATATATATATATATATATATATATATATATATATATATATATATATATATATATATATGTGTGTGTGTGTGTGTGTGTGTGTGTGTGTGTGAAAATGGTTTCATTTGAGAATAATGTGGAAATCTGTTATTATCACAGAAGAAAGCATTGTTAGTCGTTTGCATGATAGTTTTTATAGATAAACACGCACAAGAGTATGAACGTGAATATATACAAAACTTTTCACAATATTTTACCAGATTTGATCTCACTATCAAGTAATGAGAAAGCATATTGCCACTGGCCAAATGAGTAGAGTGATCGCCAATAATCCGGGAGACCGGGGTTCAATCCCAGGTCATGTAATACCAAAGACTAAAAAAGCGGTACTTGGTGCGGCCTTGCTTAACACTCAGTATTATAAGGTACGGATCAAG
>CAUZXS010002301.1:0-57500 GCA_963585895.1 Sepioteuthis lessoniana
GGATAGATATATTTGCTATTGTTTGTTTGTTTGTTTGTTTGTTTGTTTGTTTGGTTGGTTGGTTGGTTGGTCTTTATGACATATCAACCTTTGTAGATTAATGCCAAATCCATTCTTATACAAATAAACAGTTCCATTTCAAACAATTCAGATCAGCACAAGTACACATTTTATTATCAAAAGCTCTTTTTTCAAGCTATTCAATTTAGTCAAATAATTCTAATTCAATCAATTCAGTTTAGTATATGTAGAGTTTTTTTTTACACATAGTCAAATGCCAAAACAGTTTTATTTCAAACAATTCAATTTAGCATAAGTACAGTTTCAATGTCAAAAACAGTCCTATTTCAAACAATTCAGTTTACCATACAAAAACATTTCTATTTCGAGCAATTCAGGTTAGCATAAGTATGCAGTTTAAATGTCAAAATAGTTCTATATCAAGTAGTTCAGTTTAGCATAAGTACACAGTTTAGTTCTATTTAACCCATAGTTAGGACCCTATCAGGTGCTATCACTCTGAGCTAGAGTGGACTTGGGAGCGATGGCAATGAAGGGGTGCTCTGCATTCCCCGAAGCTCCAGCATTATTGAAGTCTCACCATCAGGCTGTTTAATGTCATATCCAGGACCCTCGTTGACGGAGTCTTACCCCTCTTCAGGTGTGTTCTACAGCCCCAGCTGACTGAGCAAATATATTTGTTGATTGATAAAATAATAATAACGTCAAATTATGTTACACTAGTTTAAAACACGTCCATAGGGAAAGATTTTGAGCTAGTTCTCAAGGAATACTTATAAGGAAGGCTTTTAAATGCAACAAATGACCATTGATTTGAACTGTGTATTTACTGAACACTACTTAATTTAAAAATCATCACCTCCATAAACTCTTCGATCACATTTTATTTGAATATCCGTTGTCTTTACAAAAGATACTTTGTACCCACAAATTTTGGATATCTAGATTTTTCAAACCTTTAAATACGTAAATCTTTGAATATATGTATCTTGCATTCTTTTGTGAAATTACCATCTTGAATCATAATCGTATTTACCCACCCGCTCTGCACAAACAGGATGGGACACATGATAATTTTTTTAAGCGGAGATTAAACGGTTTAAATTCAGAGTTTCTTCTTATCCTAGTTCGGCTACTATACCAAGATTGAAAAGCTGAGGCTGCCCAACTATTTATCTATAGGGGAAAAAAAGATAATTAGATTCTTAATTTTCCCAAGGGTAGTGGCGCTATGTGTCCATTTCCTAAGACGATGACCATTACCCCACCTATACCTTCAAAATTATCCGAACTCCAGGAGAGAACTCTTAGGTCATCATCATCATCATGTCGCGCCGCCAGCGCGGATATCCCTGACCCTCTCTCGCCACTTCTCCCTATCATTCATCGCCTCCGGCAGGTCTTCAGGGTTACATCCTGTGTCCTCACATAGTTGCTGTATGTAAGTTCGTGCTGGTCGTCCTGCTTTTGCACGGCCATATGTGGGGGTCCACAGGAGTACATCGCTTATGAGCTCGTCCTTGGTTCTCCAGCAGTGTCCCGCGTGTCTGGCTCGTCTAACTTGTATAGTTTTCGTGATGGGGGGCAAGTATCCGTATAGTTGTTGTCTCGTGGGGTGTTGTCGCCAGGACTTGTTCAATACTGCTCTCAACATTCTTGTGTAATTTCCGTCTAGTTTCCTCTCCAGCCGCTTAGTTAGCGTCCATGTGGTGCATCCATATAGCAGTATCAACACAACTGCTGCCTGGAAGAAACTGCGTTTCATTTTATCGCTTAGGTCCGACTTCCATATGATCGAGAGCCTATCGATAGCTGTCCATGCCTTCGTCAGTCGTGCAGTCGTGTGTCGATGTCTTTTTCGGTTGTTTGACTTCAGAATTTGTTGCAGATGTTTTGGTGCTCTTTCTCAAAACCACATGACTTTTACAATATATAACTACCTGTGACTAAAGAAGTCAGTCATGACACACACACACACACACACACACACACACACACACACACACACACACACATATATATATATATATATACATATGTAAATATATATGTATATATATATATATGATTGTCACATCTTGACAGATAAAAGCCATCTTTACCACCAAAATTACAATTCAAACATGATGATAAATAACTAATAAAACTTGGGAAAAATATACAATATATTAGTATGTATGCATGTAAATTTGTAGGAAATTCTCTCTCTCTCTCTCTCTCTCTCTCTCTCTCTCTCTCTCTCTCTCTCTCTCTTTATATATTTATGAGTGTGTGTGGGTGTATGATGATAGCCACATCTTGACAGATGATGGCCATCTTTACCACCAAATTAGAACTCAAACATCCTGATAAATAATATATGAAACTTGTGAAAATATATAACATTCGTAAGATGATACGTCGTTAGATTAAAAGACATTGTACGACACTTATGCCTCTCTCTTGGTCTACATAGCTACAGCACAGTGACAAGCATAGCAATATAACTTGTGATCATAAAAACTGCGGGTCTTCATTTCAAAGTGCCTTCTCTTAGACTTTTCCTGTTAAAGTATACCTCCATGTCAGCAGAGGTTTGTATCCCGGAGTTTCCTTCTCCAGTTTTAATTTTGAAGTTATCTTCTATAAACTTTGCCTTTTGCCTTCATTACTACTTTGTCATTAGACGAGCCCCTTCAACACACACACACACACACACACACACACACACACACACACACACACACACACACACACATATATATATATATATATATATATATATATATATATACATGTGAGTATGTATGTATTTTAAAATGAGTAGGTTCACGAAAAGATTAGTGTTTTTTAGAATTTATTTTGTTCTTACATACGTCTATGTTTCCAGCTTGTTGCTTTCGTCAGAGAACATATATGGCACAAGGCCTTGTTTATAGGGTACTCAATGAGACTAGAACTCAGTCGTGTTTGCAGTTTGAACGTTCTCTGACGAAAGCCACAAGCTGGAAACATACACTTGTATAAGAACAAAATAAATAAACAATAAAAAATACAAATCTCTTCATAGACCTACTCATTTTGAAATATTCTTATTCTCTCTTTGGACCTATAACAATTTTTTAAATATATATGTACGTATATATGTAAAGTACAATAACGTAATTTTCATTTAATTAAGCTAAAAGTATCTATTTGTTTAAGACTATAAATCAGACATCAAACTGAAAATTCTTTTATCGATGTTTGTGTTTGCGTCCGTATGTGTATGCATATGTGTTTGTATTTAAGTATGTATATATTTCTCTGAGAGAAAGAAAGAGAGTGAAAGAGAAAATTGTGTGTGTGTGTGTGTGTGTGTGTGTGTGTGTGTGTGTGTGTGTGTGTGTGTGTGTGTGTGTGTGTGTGTGTGTGTGTGTGCAACCAAATTAACGCCTGGAGAATAGATAATTATTTGGATACACGTATAACTTAATAAAGTAAATCTATTCTTATAAATTTATACAAAATTACTGCGTTCTTTCATTTATCACAGAAAATCATTATCTATCTTTTTTAATGTAATTATATGCCGAATTAAGGGATTGAATAATAAAATTATTTTAGAATGATATTGCTCAAATATCCTTAGAAATGCCTTAAATGTATTGAAAAATTATCTTATAGATATGCTTTATATATTAAGTCAGTCATTTTACATGTAAAGTTTTCAAAGGTTTCTTATTCCCAAACTGAACTATTTATCATTTATATATAATGATTTATATATAATAATTTAAAAAACGCTTTCGAAATATTGTACAGATACTTATAGATATTAAATACCTGAAATGTTAAATGAATCACTTATCAATCGAAATTATTTCCATGTGAAATATAAACGAAGTACAGAAGATCAAGTAAAATAAGTTTAATTTAATGATTTTCTTCAGATGAAGAATGAATATCAAATAATTTAAATATGGAAAAACATACACATGACATAATTTATGAATATGAAAGAAAAAATATGGAAAAACATATCCATGATACAATTTGATTATTTGGAAAAAATGTAGGAAAGCATACATTTGATAAAGTTTTAAGATATTGAACAACACATGGAAAAACATGCACATGGCACATTTTATGAATATGAAAGAAAAAAATATGGAAAACATATCCATAATACAATTTAATAATGTAGAAAAATATGAAAAAACATGCATATTACACAATTTTGAAATATGGAAAAAATATGGAAAAACAAACACATGACAGAATTCAACAATGTGAAAAAATGTGAAAAAACATTTATGACAATTTCTTAATGTGGAATATATGGAAAAACATACACAGTACACAATTTTAGAATATAAGCAAAATATAGATAAAAGTACACATAACACAATTTTAAAATATGGGCAAGATATGGAAAAATACTCACATGGCACAATTCTAAGACTTGGAAAAACACACATGACAGCGTTTATGGTGTCATGTATGAAGTGAAAATATTTTTTAATGATACGTTTTAAGATAATTTCTGAAGATTACATAATCTTTTTAATCATTTATAAATAAAAAAAGAATAATAAAAGGAATTATTTTCTTAAAAAAACTGGAGAAAACTTGATTATAATGATGCAATTAATTTTCTTCAAAATTAAATATGCGACGATTTCAAGCTTTTAGTTTGACATTGTAGTCAAAATGGTTAGTAGTTAATCTAAGTTTCCTAATTCTGCAGCATCAAAACTATAAAAAAAAAAAAAAAAAGTTTGTTTTAAAAAAATTAATTTACTAAATAGTTGGTTTATAGGAACTGCCGAGTTTTCATATTTTTGTTAAAAGAATTTAAATGCTATTGAATTTGTAAATAGATAATGCTTCATATTTTATAATATCCATTTAGATTGTATAAATTCACGTAAGAAATCTTTTTAAAACTTGATATTTTAGGTCGAGAAGAAAATTAACTTTTTATTACCAAAGTGGTTGGAGTATTCTTATTTATGAGTGGTACTCTCTCTCTCTCTCTTCCTCCCTCTCTCTCTCTCTCTCTCTCTCTCTCTCTATATATATATATATATATATATATATATATATATATTCGGTGTAGAGATGTACATGGTATTTGGAGTTGGCATAACCACAATAATATCTCTACCCTTACTTATATATGCACGTGACCTGGCATACAATCCAACAAATTACTTTTTTTTGGGGTGGGGGAACACGTGCATTTGCACACACAGTAAGTCGTACAAACGCCACACAAGTATACCATTGCTTCCCCCAAATTCTGATATATATATATATATATATATATATATATATATATATATATATATATATATATATATATATATACACAAAAAAACACAGAATAAAAAAAAAAGAAGGCAAACCCCTATGAACACGCCCTTGCATTCAAAGAGCCATACATTCGCTTTTCGCGCAGACATACATACGGCAATAACAAGATTTTTCAGCTCTTTGGATTTTCACCTCTGAAATATAATAGTTGATTTGGATGCGCTATTGCTTCCGTCCCACCCACATGACTAACCGAAATCACATTGCATCTCTCTTAACCCCTGTCACCACCTCGACCCTAAACAAGAAGACAGGGATTAACGTCGGACGAGCAAAGGGATAAGCCCTGAAAATCTCTCAATGTGACGGACGTGACTCTGGGTACAGGCAAGTGATTTAGTATAGATGAATGCACAAAGTTATCGCGGCATTGATGATAACTAACTACGCCTATTTTCTCTCATTCGGTTTGATAATGGGTTGGCAATGCAGACAAAGCAAAGGATTGGTGGGCCAAAGTAAAGAGGGTGGAGAAAGAGGTTTTAGGTTGTGGTGGAGGGGCATATATATTGACTGTGCTTCTTTGTGTTTTTGGGAGTGCTTTTATTTATTTATTTTTTCGCAGGGGGGGGTTCTATTACTTTTTTCTTTTTGCAAGGCAAAGGCATTTCCCTAAGGGATATATCTTCCGGGCAATTGAAGCAGAGAGATATGTTTCGGGGCGTTGGAAATTATTGGGTAATTGTTCGAAACAACGCTAGTTGGAGGAAATTGCATCCACCCAACATAGTCATTATTGTCGTCATCATCATCAGCATCATCCTTTTTATCATAGCTATTATCATGATCCTCCTTAGTATCATCGTAATAATAATAATCTACTACTACTACTACTTCTACTACTACTACTACTACTACTACTACTACTAATAATAATAATAATAATAATAATAATAATAATAATAATAATAATAATAATAATAATAATAATAATAATAATAATAATAATAATAATAATAATCTACTATTCTCTGGACATTGCTATCCAAATGGATAGAAAAATAAAGAGACATTGACTAAATATAGTCATTAAGGGCTATAAAAGAAAAAAAAACATGCTTTCTAACTGATATTGCAGTGCCAACACATAATAATATATCCGAGAATTTTATGAAATAAGTTACTACAAGACCTGGAAATAGAAAGTGAAGAAAAATGCAACACCTTAAATAAAATTACCACTGTACCAGTAACGGTGAGAGCACTGGATATAGTAATGAGAAAAAATACGTTAGCAAGATACCAGGCAGTCCAAGCCTCAATAAAATACAAAAAATTGCACTTTGCGGAACTGCTCATCTCATTCGGAGAATATTATCAATGTGACTGAAAAATATCACCTAAAAGAGGCAGCAAAAACTAAACTACATAAAATACTACCTTCCCTTACCCTAAGTCTTGAGTAAAGGACAGTAAGATATCGAAAATTAAACTGAAAATTTAATAATAATAATAATAATAATAATAATAATAATAATAATAATAATAATAATAATAATAATAGTGAAAAGAAAAATAAATACTTCGACCTTACTAGGGAACTGAAAAAACTGTGGAACATGAAAGTGACGATTGTGCCAATTGTGATTGGTGTTCTTGGTACAGACACTAAAGGATTAATAAAGGGACTGGAGGACTTGGAAATTAGAAGACGAGTGGAGACCATCCAAACTACTGCATTATTGAGAACGGCCAGAATACTGAGAAGAGTCCTAGAGACTTGAGGAGACTTGCTGTCACTCAGACTCCAGTGAAAAACCATCACCTAATACTGATGTGAAAATTTTTAATGCTTAGAAATAATAATAATAATAATAATAATAATAATAATAATAATAACATCTCACACCAGAAAACCTGGACATGGCAAAGAAAAGGAAACCTTAAAGGCCTGGAAGCTCTCCGAATAGCAGCACAGGACAACGCCATAAGGACCAATCATATCAAAGCGAGAATAGATAAGACGCAACAAAACAGTAAATGTCGGCTATGCGGTGACAGAGACGAAACGATCAATCACATTATAAACGAATGCAGCAAATTAGAATGAATATAAGACTAGACACGATTGGATCGGCAAGGTGATCCACTGGGAAATGTGCAAGAAATTTCAATTTGATCATACTAACCCAGTACCTGTCCTAGAAAATGACACACATAAACTCCTATGAGACTTCAAAATACAAACAGATCACCTAATCCCGGCCAGAAGTCCAGACCATATAATAATCAACAAAAAAAAAAAGAGAATTTGCAAAATTGTCGATTTTGCTGTCCTGGCGGACCACAGAATAAATCAGAAGGAATGTACAAAGAAGGATAAGTACCTGGCTAGAGAATTGAAAAAGCTGTGGAACATGAAAGTGACGATTGAGCCAATTGCGATTGGTGCTTTTGGCACAATAACTAAAAGGTTTATTAAAAGGCCTGGAGGACATGTAAGTTGGCGGACGGGTAGAGATTATCCAAATGACAGCATTGCTGAGAACGGCCAGAATACTGAGACGAGTCCTGGAGACTTGAGAAAACTTGCTGTCACTCAAACTCCAGTGAAAAACCATCCGCCAATACTGACGTGAAAAACTCTAAAGGAGTAAATAATAATAATAATAATAATAATAATAATAATAAAGCGTGGAGAAAGTAATCCACTGGGAGTTGTATAAAAAATTAAAATTTGACCATACAAACAAGTGGTATATGCAAAACCAAGAATCTGTCCTGAAGAATGAGGCACACAAACTTCTCTTGGATTTTGAAATACAAATGGATCACCTAATCTTGGCCAGACGACCAGACCGAGTGATAGAGAGAGAGAGAGAGAGAGAGAGAGAGAGAGAGAGAGAGAGAGAGAGAGAGAGAGAGAGAGAGAGAGAGAGAACCTGTAGAATAGTGGACTTTACTGTCCCGGCAGACAAAAGAGTGAAAATGAAAAAAAAGCGAAAACAGAGATAAGTACCTAGACCTTGCTAGAGAACTAAAAAAAACTATGGAACATCCTATTTACCAACCCCTCCGCTCGGGCAGGATATCACACAAGGTCAATTTTTAGGCGGAGTTTAACAGGTTTGAATTCATAGTTTTCCTTCTCCTAGACTAGTTGCCTAACCAAGGCTGAAGAACCTAGTCTGTCTTACTATTTATCCATAGCTGGAGGGAGAATAATTGGATTCATACCTTTCCCAAGGGTATTAGTGCTATGTGAAATGCAATCAGTCTCGTCCAGGATTTGAACTCGTGTCGCCGTGTTCATTTCCTACGACGATAACAATTACACCACGGGCACCTCCAAACTATAGAAAAACTATGGAACATGAAGGTGACTGTGATACCAATAGTGTTTAGTGCACTTGGAACAATCCCCAGAGGATTAGTAAAGAACTAGAGGACTTGGAAATAAGATGACGAGTGGAGACCATACAAACTACAGCATTATTAAGATCGGCTAGAATACGGAGAAGAATCCAGTAGACTAGAGGAAATTTACAGCTACTCTAAATCTAAGAGAGAAACCATCAGCTAACGGTGGTGTGAAAAACTCTCAAAGGAGTAAATAATAAATAATTCATCAAATATCTTTTTTGCTATCGTATTTCTCAAGAACGGCTATAGCTATGACTACAAAAATTTCTATGTTTACTAATGATTACAAGGTGCATCTTTTGCGTGAATTAAATTTTTGAAATTCCAAAGCATTTACAGTTTTAGCGTTGGGTTTGCTTGACAATGCAAGTACAATACTAAACTAAACCCTTACTTTGTGTCCCTTATGTTAATTAAATCAAATCTTTACCATTTGTTTTCACAGTATAAAGTAGACATCATCTGGTTAATGATTCCCGGGACGAAAATCAGTCATAACAATATTTTCATAATGTTTTTCCTATCATTTTTCCTGACTACAAAAAAAATCAATATCTACCATGCACGTTAACCTTTCGGCGACGTTTATCAACTAATAATCTTTACGATTAAAAAATAAGACGGGAAATTTACGATCATTTTATGCAACATAAATCCCGAATGATATATTATTATTATTGTTATTATTATTTACTCCTTTAGAGTTTTTCACATCAGTGTTAGCTGATGGTTTTTCACTGGAGTTTGAGTGACAACAAGTCTCCTCAAGTCTCCAGGACTCGTCTCAGTATTCTGGCCGTTCTTAGCAATGCTGTCGTTCGAATAGTGTCTACCCATCCGCCAATTTCTAAGTCTTCCAGGTCTTTTAATAATCCTTTAGTTATTGTGCCTAACGCACCAATCACAATTGGTACAATCGTTACTTTCATGTTCCACAACTTTTTTAATTCTCTAGCAAGGTCGAGGTACTTATCTTTCTTTTCATTTTCCTTCAGATTTATTCTGTGGTCTATTATTATTATTATTATTATTATTATTATTATTATTAGTAGTAGTAGTAGTAGTAGTAGTAGTAGTAGTAGTAGTAATGTTACTTTAGTCTCATTATTGTTATCTTAACTGTCGTCATGATTATAATCTTCTACTTACAATCAACATAGCTACCCTAATTGTCATTATTATCCTTATCAAAATGCTTTTGCTATATACTTCAACTATTAGCATTTTAGCTCTTCCAAATAACACCTTAAACTACTAAAAATATATCACAACTATTACAACTAACCATCCCAATATTTAAACCACAATCCTAAAAGACAATAATACTTCTACAGTTACAACTACTAGTATCACTAATCATGGTTCAAAAACATCAAAACTACTGTAAGCATTAACGAACGATGGTCGACACTGTCAGTAATATCATCAATCTCCATACACGAAACACAACTGTCATTACCAAAATCACGTTCATTTTTATAATCTTTATATTATCATTTGCATAGAAAGAATTCCAGGAGAAATCCCAGGTACTTAATGGTTAAAATGCTGGACTGCATTCTTGAAGTAAGCAAGTTCGAACTCCAGTCGCCTTATTACGTTCACTTTTGGACTAACACCCTTGGGAAAGGTATGACCCCCCTAACCCCCCTCCCCTGCTACTGGTAAAATAATACCACTACTGTTCTATAAGAAAGGCTTCAGCATTAAATAACCCACAAAGTTTGATATGCCATTAAACAAACGAACCAAACCAAACCTTATCCCTCCCCCAGCAATGGGTTAAATAGTACCACTACAGTTTTTCTACACAAATGGCTTTGGCAATTAATAACCTATGAAAGTTGATATGCCTTTAAACAAAGAAACCAAACCACATCAAAAATTACGTTCTTCTTAAAAATCGTCCTGCCAGCTGGGCTAGTGAAATACACCAACTGCACCCACAGAACAGTAAGAATCTGGGTATGAAATTAATCTGCGTCTAATGATGAGGCTCCAGGATCTATGGGAAATTTAAAGTGCCCCTTCATTGTCATTACTCCCTGGTCAACTCGGACTCGGAGTGGTAATACATGTTAGAGTCTTGTCTGTTGATCAAATCGAACTGTTTAATCATTTACTAAGGATTATTATTGCTAGTTGAAATCAAACAGTTGTGTGCAAGTTGTTTGTATTAGATAAGAATTCTTGATAAGTAGAATTATTAATGTTAAATCACAATACTTGAGGCCATTTAAAGAAATGATTCATATTGACTAGAATTACGAGCGCTAGATAGGAATACTTGTAACTATTTTACTGTGTTCAAATAAATGAGCTCCAACAACTCATTTTAAAATATACCTCAAAAACTATTCCCGTATAAATGCTGTTAATATATATATATATATATATATATATATATATATATATATATGTATGTATGTATGTATATATATATATATCACAGGATTTGTTATGAAGTTACGCACAAGGGTTGATATACCGTAAAACAATAACCCAACACCTTCTTTTCATTCATATTACTTTCCCTATGTTGACAAACATTACAAATTCCATTATTAATCATTATCACCCATATAATTCATTATCACCAGTTTCGTTGTCATTACTGGGACTACTGTCAACGGTGCTATCGTTATAGTTACTCTTTACAGATTTTGCATTCCCTCTGTTATCATTATGAACATTTGTCACTTCACACGACCACATAAATAATTCGCGATTAACTATTTACATTATTATTATTATTATTATTATTATTATTATTATTATTATTATTATTATTTACTCCTTGAGAGTTTTCCACATCAGTTTTAGCAGATGGTCTTTCACTGGAGTCTGGGTGACAGCAAGTGTCCTCAAGTGTCCAGGACTCTTCTCGGTATTCTAGCCGTTCTCAATAATGCCGTAGTTTGGATGGTATCCACTCTTTCTCCGACTTCCAAGTCCTCCAGTCCCTTTAACAATCTTTTGGTGACTGTACCAAAAGCACCAATCACGATTGGTATAATTGTCACCTTCATGTTCCATAGTTTTTCAATTCCTTAGCAAGGTCCAGGTACTTATTCTTCTTTTCACTTTCCTTCAGTTTTATTCTGTGGTCAGACGAGACAGCAAAGTTGACAATTATTATTATTTACTCCTTAGAGTTTTCACATCAGCGTAAGATGATGGTACTATTTACCAACCCCTCCGCTCCGGCAGGATATGACACAAGGTCAATTTTTAAGCGGAGTTTAACAGGTTTGAATTCAGAGTTTTCCTTCTCCTAGACTAGTTGCCTAACCAAGGCTGAAGAACCTAGTCTGTCCTACTATTTACCCATAGCTGGAGGGAGAATAATTGGATTCATACCTTTCCCAAGGGTATTAGTGCTATGTGAAATGCAATCAGTCTCGTCCAGGATTTGAACTCGTATCGCCGTGTTCATTTCCTACGGCGATAACGACTACACCACGGGCACCTCCTAAAAAGATGATGGTATTTCGCTGGAGATTGAGTGACAGCAAGTTTCCTCAAGTCTCCAGGACTCGTCTCAGTATTCTGGGAGTTTTCAATAATGCAGTTGTTTGAATGGTCTCCACTCGTCCGCCAACTTCCAAATCCTCCAGGCCCTTTAATAATCCTTTAGTTACCGTGCCAAATGCACCAATCACAATTGGTATAATTGTCACCTTCTTGTTCCATATTTTTTTCAATTCTCCAGCCAGGTCGATGTACTTATCTCTCTTTTCACATTCTTTTAGTTTTATTCTGTGGTCCGCCGGGACAGCAAAATCGACAATTTTGCAGATTCTCGTTTTTTTTTTTTTGTTGATTATTATAAGATCTGGTCTTCTGGCCGAGATTAGGTGATCCGTTTGTATGTCAAAGTCCCATAGGAGTTTGTGTGTATCATTTTCTAGGACAGATTCAGGGTTGTGCATATACCATTTGTTGGCATGGTCAAATTGAAATTTCTTGCACATTTCCCAGTGGATCATCTTGCTCACCCAGACATGTATAGCCTTGGATTCCTTCTGTGCCAATTTGCTGCATTCGCTTATTATGTGAGTGATGGTTTAATCTCTGTCACCACATAGTCGGCACTAGCTATTTTGTTGTGTCTTATCTATCCTCGCTTTGATATGGTTGGTTCTTATGGCGCTGTTTTGTGCTGCCATTACTCTTCTCAGTATTCTGGCCGTTTTCAGTAATGTAGTTTGAATGGTTTCCACTCGTGTTCTTATTTCCAAGTCCTCCAGTCCCTTTAATAATCCTTTGGTGACTGTATCAAAAGCAGCGATCACGATTTATTATTATTATTATTATTATTGTTTACTCCTTTAGAGTTTTTCACATCAGTATTAGCTAATGGTTTTTCACTAGAGTTTGAGTGACAGCAAGTTTTCTCAAGTCTTCAGGACTCTTCTTAGTATTCTGGCCGTTCTCACTAATGCTGTCGTTTGGATAGTCTCTACCCGTCCGCCAACTTACAAGTCCTCCAGACCTTTTAATAATCCTTTAGTTATCATTATTATTATTTACTCATTAGAGTTTTCACATCAGCGTAAGCTAATGGTATTTCACTGGAGATTGAGTAACATCAAGTCTCCCCAAGTCTCCAGGACTCTTCTCAGTATTCTGGTAGTTTTCAATAATGCTGTTGTTTGGATGGTCTCCACTCGGTCGCCAACTTCTAAATCCTCCAGGCCCTTTAATAATCCTTTAGTTACCGTGCCAAAGGCACCAATTCCAATTGATATAATCCTATTTACCCAACCCCTCCGCTCGGGCAGGATATCACACAAGGTCAATTTTTAAGCGGAGTTTAACAGGTTTGAATTCAGAGTTTTCTTTCTCCTAGACTAGTTGCCTCACCAAGGCTGAAGAACCTAGTCTGCCCTACTATTTACCCATAGCTGGAGGGAGAATAATTGGATTCATACCTTTCCCAAGGGTATTAGTGCTATGTGAAATGCAATTAGTCTCGGCCAGGATTTGAACTCATGTTGCCGTGTCCATTTCCTACAACGATAACCATTACACCACGAGCACAATTGATATAATGGTCACCTTCCAGTTCCATAGTTTTTTCAATTCTCTAGCAAGGTCGAGGTACTTATCTCTCTTTTCACATTTTTTTTAGTTTTATTCTGTGGTCCGCGGGGCCAGCAAAGTCGACAATTTTGCAGATTCTCTTTTTTTTGTTGATTATTATAAGATCTGGTATTATTATTATTATTATTATTATTATTATTATTATTATTATTATTATTATTTCTGTCATTACTTCCAACACCTATTTCGATTCATCGATGCGAGATTAGTGTAACAATTATCGGCAGAGAAAATGGAATAAGCGAGCGAATTCAAATTACAGCTGAGACTGAGTTCCATTTACTCTTGAGAAAGGTATGCATACAACTCCTCTTCATTCACATCGACGGGTCAGATTAAGTTATCTACCCTTGATTTGGAAACGGTGTTTGAGAAGAATAGATACATACCTTATAGATCTTGAAAAAAGCTGTGTTATGAAAACTGATAGGCTGGGATTGTAAATAATCATAAGAGAGAACCTAAAACTTTTAATCATTTTCAAATAACGAAGTATCAAAAGCAGCTTCTTTCCTTAATGCAGACGTTTAATCAAATACTTACGAGGTGTTTCATAACTAGTCCTTTTTTAAGATTCCATTGGAATTTAGTATCGAGCGTTGGCATGGGAGCTAAAAAAATTGGATAAGAGATAAACGCATGAAACAGCAATACATAGAAGCAGCAATTATGGTTAATGATCAAAGCTAATTATCATTATTATTTCACTAGCATTTTTATTTCATTTATTTAGTTGTTTTGTTTTGACTTTTTAAATATGCAGTAGGGGAACAGAAATAAAGAATTAGCCCCCAGCAATATTCGACTGTGTTTGATTTCATCGAGAAAACTTCCCAGAACAACGGCTTTACACAGTAGGCCACAAGCACTACTAGTTACTGAAAATAGCATTTAAACTTATAGATTATTTTTTATTTATGATCCTAAACATTTAAATAAATTGATAAAACTAAACAGATAAACAATGAATGTAAATAAATTATATAAATGAGCAAATAATCTTTGATTTTGTTGCCTAAACAATAAACAGTTTTTCTAACTTGGCTGATTTCCAAAGGAAAAATGGATTCGTGTTCTAATCTCATCAGTAAATAATTATTTATTTCTGATCTACGATCGTATATTAGTATACTAAGAGTAATAATAAAAACAAAAGTGATAAGATACAAGAAATAATAGTCACATTTAAACAATGTTTGTCAAAAAATATGTTATTATAAATATAAGCAAAATAAGATAAATTTTACTATAAATATAAACAAAATCAAGATAATATTACTATAAATATAAGCAAAATCAAGATAATGTTACTATAAATATAAGCAAAAGTTGCTGACTGTTCCAAAAAGCAAAATAAGCAAAATAAGATAAATATAAGCAAAAGTTGCAAACTGTCCCAAAAAGCAAAATAAGCCAGATAAGATAAATGTTACTATGAATATAAGCAAAAGTTGCAAACTGTCCCAAAAGCAAAATAAGATAAATGTTACTTTTAAATATAAGCAAAAGTTGCAAACTGACTCAAAAAGATTATTCACAGAAAAATCATAAGTAAGTTCAAGAGAAATTGCACGGAAAATTTCATTTGTCCAAGTATATAATTATTCTGGTGATATTGAATTGTGTGCCGTTTCTTTAATGTCTCCAAAGTGGAAAGTAATGTAGTTACTGCTTTCGCTTCATTAAATTAACAGAAATTATGTTTACATTGACAGCACAAACTTTTAAAATTGTGATAGATGCTTATTTGTATTTTAGTTACTATAATAATAATAATAATAATAATAATAATAATAATAATAATAATAATAATAATAATAAAAAAAAAAATCTCAGCTAGAAGACCAGACCTAATAATAATCAACAAAAAAAAAATGAGAATTTGCAAAATTGTAGCCTTGGCTGTCCCGACTGACCACAGAATAAAACTGAGAGAACATGAAAAGAAGGATAAGTACCTGGACCTTCCTAGAGAATTGAAAAAACTATGGAAGATGAAGGTGACAATCATACCAATTGTGATTGGTGCTATTTTTTTAACTAAAGGGACTGGAGGACTTGGAAATAAAAGGACGAGTGGAGACCATCCAGACGATAGCATTATTGAAAACGGCCAGAATACTAAGAAGAGTCCTGGAGACTTGAGGAGACTTGCTACCACTCAAACCCCAGTGAAAGACCATCAGCTAATGCTGACGTGAAAAACTCAAATGAGTAAATAATAATAATAATAATAATAATAGTAGTAGTAGTAGTAGTAGTAGTAGTAGTAGTAGTAGTAGTAGTAGTAGTAGTAGTAGTAGTAGTAGTAGTAGTTAACAAGAAAAGAAACATGGATTCATAGATTTTGCCGATCTAGCAGATAACAGATTTGAAGTAAAGAAAAGCGAAAAACTGGATATATACCTGGACCTAACAAGAAAACTGAAAAAAGATTTAGAACATGAAGATGACGGTGATATCTATCATATTTTGCGCACAAATTCTGAAAAATCCGAATCTGACGAACTGAAAATTCGAGAAAGAATTGAACCCTTCAAAGAACAGCACTGCTGAGTTTTAACAAGAATTCTTGAAATCCTCGAGAGATGAGGAGCCTTAGTGTCACTCAGACTTTCATAAAAGTCACCAATTACAACTTGTGTAAAAAAAAAACTCATAAAGAAAAAATAATAATCACAGCATGATTAGTATATGTAAAGTTGGTGACCTTAGTCGAGGGTGACCCGAAGCCTCCCTTTTCAATAGCTACTACAAGGTGTAGGGATGGGTGCTACTCCATTCCCTGGATTGCTCCACTTTACCCTTGATCCTTACCTTATAATGCTGAGAGTTAGGCAAAGCGGCATGAAGTTATATTTTTTGAGTCTTTGGTATAGCTCGACCTGGGATTAAACCCCGGTCTCCCGGACCATTGGCGAACACTCTACTCATTAGCCATAGTTTAAGTGCTCATAATTGTAGCAAAAAAAGGTTATTAGAACTGTTAGAAAATAAACACCAACGTGTGAATATTTTTGCGTGAACATGTGCATTTCTATGTGCGTGAGCTAAATGTTTCTATGCACCAGTCAATTAAAGTTCACAGTAATTAGACGAATAACGAGTCAAGATTTGAAAAAGAAAACTGAAACTTCTATTTAAAATGTGTATGAATGCATATGTATATATGACAGTTTTGATATACATGAATATATATATATATATATATATGTGTGTGTGTGTGTGTGTGTGTGTGTGTGTGTGTGTGTGTGTGTGTGTGTGTGTGTGAATACATACTCTGAATATTTTTTCATATAGATATGTATATATATATATATGTATATATATATATATATATATTAACTGCCTGACGAATGTTGTTATAAACTTCATGAATTAACTGCCTGACGAATGTTGTTCTAAGCTTCATGAAACCTTAGGTAGCAGAACAATACTTTCCATGGATTAAATATATACATAATATATATTTATTTATCATCATTATTATATATATATATATATATATATATATATATATATATATATATATATATATATATATAATTCACCATGTCTGATAGTTTAAGCAAACTGTTCTGCAGAAACAATGTGAAGTTGAGTTCTTGCTGTGATCGAAACTGACCAAAAATATGTTATATAAGAACTATAACTCTAAAGTTTTGAATGATAATTATAATGATAATATCGGGTAGCTTAAGAGGAGATAACTGCTGAAGAGGAAAGAACTGTCTTTTGGAGAGTAGTTCTTTAGCTCACAACGTAATATACCAAACCTCAAGCAAAAGGAAAGATTATAATGGTGATGATGGAAAATATACATAACGGGGAAAAAACATCAATGAAAAAGCTACGGTATAACGACAGATTGAACTCTCCAAGCAAATAATACGAAAATATAACATTTATTTCCAGTTTCGTTTGGAGTAGTCACTGTAGCGTAATAAGCGACATTATACAAAACTAGTTCGAACTCCTGAGACGCTCTAATGTTCACTTTCGAACCAATACCATTAGAAAATGTATGACTCCCCATATCCTCTTAACTATGGGTTGAATAGTACCTCAACCATTCTTCTACAAGGATGGTTTTGTCATTAAATAACCCATGAAGGTTGATATGCCATTAAATAAAGAAACCAAATCTTACTTCTTTCCAGCTATTGGTTAAACAGTATCAGTGATGTTCTTGAGCAGAGATGGCTTTGGCTTAAATAAACAACACGGGTTGATATGCCAATAAAAAAGGAAAACAAAACCAAATCAGTTTCCCTTGGAAACCGAAAAATGATACTGGCAATTCCCTGATATTGAATGATAAATGCTACACATGAAACAGACTTGATCTGTTGAGTAGGCATAAAAACCTAAGATGTTATATATATATATATATATATATATATATATATATATAAAAGCATACACACACACACACTGACATACACATACATATTGTGTATGTGTGTGTGTGTCAGTGTGTGTGTGTGTGATTAGATTTGTATGTCCGTGCGACCGTGTATAGTATCTTAGTTTTAGTTGCTTTTAATCACATCTATTCAGACTATCATCCGAAGCTTATTAGTTAATAATCAGTAAACAAAAATCTCGACTAAACTCGAACTCGTATCTCTTTTGTCACCACAGTTCGTTTTATCTAAATAACTAGTCTGCCGCTTGAGATTTACAACTGGAAGACGATCAAACCAAAGCTTTTAAACTCAACCTCCTATTTTACCAGATCGTTGGGTTTCATATCTGTTATTGTTTTTACATATATTCGTTGTATTATAAGGATGGGCTTTCAGCTAATGTATACAACAAACATTCTATCTTGCAAAGAGAGGTGGCCATTGGTTTGATACTCTTGTATGTTTCAATATCTAGGCTACTCTTTGCTCTAAAGATCTAATGGATTTCTGATCACTCCTCAATAACACGAATGATTTCTTTTGTATTGAGTTTCCTCTGTTTTCGTACTAATCGTATTAACTATATGCTTTCCTACCCATTAAGCCAACTTAATACGCTTTATTTATCATTCTCAAATAATTAGGCTCTTATCCTTTTTAAGTTCACTTTATATATATATATATATATATATATATATATATATATATATATATATATATATATATATATATATATATATAATGATGATGATGATAATAAATAAATATATATTAGATATATTTATATATATATATATTTAATCCATGAAAAATGGTTCGATACATAACCACTAAGTGATTTACTGACGACCAACACTCTTATAATATATATATATATATATATATATATATATATATATATATATATATATATATATGTGTGTGTGTGTGTGTGTGTGTGTGTGTGTGTGTGTGTGTGTGTGTGTGTGTGTGCATACACACTCTTATGTGAAGTATATTTAAATATTGATGGTTATATAAGCATGTATGTTTGTATGTTTAATGTGTTGTATCTGTAATTTTTCGTATTGACGAACTTAATAAGTGTTTGTATATGTGACAGAGTGTAATACTCTATGATTGCAGGCAAACAAAAACGCGTGCATATTATTAAAACTATGAGAGGAAATTTGAGTAGATATCGTTGTCCTTTCCGTAAAACTTGCTTATTCATAAAAGTGTTTTTATATCAACGATAATGCTAACTGTACGCATTATCAAATACTTATATATGCAATTGTTTTTTTTTGGGTGGGGGTTATAAGTTAGATTCTAATACTATAGCTCCAAGGAACGCAATGTTGTACGTCAGCTAGTGCAATATCATCAATATGTAAAAGGTTATCCAAGAAAAGCTTATTTAAAATTGTGAAAACAAATTTCAATCCTTTTACTTAATGCAATCACGTGACTGGCAATAACATTGTTGCAAGCATTAATGTCGGCCTTCTTAATGCTAAGAAAAGAAACGAAAGGTTGAATTTTCACAGATTTTTTGATAAAATGCATTAGAATAACATACCATTAGATTCAGGGTGATACAAAACCATTAATAGTATAAGATATCCTCACTGGTGAGCAATATTATTTACTCAGTGAACGAAGAACTCTAAAAAATTGAAACTGCAATATAAACACAAACCTTTCATCAAGGAAAAAAAAATAGAACCAAGTTTTTACTATTTATTCATTTTTTCTTTTTTTCGTGCGCTTCTTTTTTTTTATTTTTAGTGTCATTTTTTCTTTTCTTGTTTTGTATGGGTGGATTTCTTCCATGTTTTTTTTTTTAGGTTTTTTTTTTCTTTAATATATTGCTGTTCGTTTTTTTAAACACTCATTTTGATTTGTACATTTTAGATATTTTAAACATTTTATGTTTCTTGGAAGTCATTTTTCCTTTTTTTTTTTTATTTTTCAAAACCCTCTATCATTTTCCTTGGCTCTAATTAGCTTTTCTTGGAAGTTTTATTTTAGTTTATTTTGTTTTAATTCTCTTCGGTTAATTTTTAACTGAAATATTATTGCCTTTTTAATTTGTTATTATTCATAAGTCTTTGTATATATTTTTCTACATAATTTTTCGCCTTTTGAATTTGAAATTATTTCATACTACGTTTTTTTTTTAATTTATGAATTCCTTCATTTTACTTACTTTCTCATCTCTTTGAATTTCATTGTACTTTCATCATTTTCTTAGATACATTTAATTTTTTTTCTGACACATATTCTGTATTTACTTCCTTCTTATTCCTTTTAGTTTTCTCTTATATCTTTATTTCAAAATGGAAGACATTCGTACAAATATTTGGATCTTTCATATATATATATATATATATATATATATATATATATATATATATATATATATATATTTATATATATATATATATATATATATATATATATATATATATATATATATATATATATAATATATATCATATTTGAACATTGCAATTTTGTCAATGTTTATTTTATCCTTAGACCATTTATATTATTTATTTGTTTTCTGTTTTGTTAGCGGTGAATATAAGTTTTATGCTTTTTTATTCCATTATTCTTAGAACTAAATCCATTATTAACATTCCTTTGTCCTGCTAAATTTATGAGCTATATCCCATACTTGGTTATTATTTGTTTTAAATACTATAGTGATATATATATATATATATATATATATATATATATATATATATATATATTATATATATATATATATATATATATATATATATATGAGGAAACCTATATAAAATTTTGAATTTTGTGTACATTAGTTACAAATTATTTTCCACAACGGCTACGCTTTTAATGTCGAATTCCATGAGACCCATACCAAAGTGTTAGAAATTGAAATATTTTGATAAAATAGGGCTTCGTTCAAGACTTAAAAGATCGTAATAAATATAGTCATGAATTGATATATGATCTGCAGAATAAATAACAGGCGCATATTTATCAATACAAAGAGTGTGGTTTTAAAGAAAAAAAATTCTTTTAACTTAAAATGTAATCTTATGAAAAAAGCCAGCTCTGATATATTTCATGTGGAGCTGACAACGATGATCTACGATTACTTTCTATTAACGTTGAGCACAAACTTTTAATTTTACAATATTTTTTTAATTGTATAGTTTTGAATACTTTTTGTCAAAAAATTAAAAGTATTACATATTTTAAGGGCATTTTTATGAATCATATATTCATGAGGCAATTCATCTGACAAAAGACGGTTTACAAATTCTAGATAATGTTTTTTTCAGTGAGAAATTTGGAATTCGCACCTTATGGTAATAATAATTTAAGTTACCTTCCTTTATTGATGATAACATTGAAGGAGTACCTAAAAAATACAAGAAAACCTCTCGAACTTAAACTCAACCGCAGGAATTTAATCAAAGAAATAAATACCTGGAGAGTTTCCCTAACAAAATTGAACAAGACAGGGTCCAAAAGCATCAAACAATGAACGAGAAAACTTATGATGATACACGAAATCTTACACCTGAAAGATGATGTCGACAAACTATACGTCAGAAGAAAAGGAGGAAAGAAACTTTATCATATTAAGCAATGTATATATGTAATATTTCAGGGACTAGAATGATATTCATAAAAGAGTAAAGAAAAGATACTGATAGCAGCCAATTAAAGCAACAACAAAAATCATAAGAGGAATTATTAAAAGCGAGAAAATAAAAATTGGAAGAGAAACAGCTACTATTTAAGACAAAATTAGGGCAATATACACGAGCTAACAGGAACATAATTACGCAGAGGAAACTTTAAGAGGAAGTTGAATCGCTATTGACATTAGCGCATAACGATGCCATAAGAACTAATTATGAAAAAACTTGAATAGATAAGACACTGGATAATAGCAAGTTTAGGTTATATGGAAATAGAGATGAAATAATCAACCACATTATAAGAGAATGTAGTAAACTTACACAGGGGAACAAAAGAAGATACAAATAAGTAAGAGATGTAATCGATCCACTGGGAATTGTGCAAAAGTCTAAATTTTGATCAAAGAGACAAATCGTATATGCCTAGACAAGAATCTGGTTCGGTTTTGGCTTCCTTGTTTTTAGAGCGTATCAACCTTCGTAGGTTATTGAAAGCCAAATCCTCCCCTGTAGAAGAACAGCTATGGTACAATTTAACCTATAGCTGTGAAGAATAAGGTTTGCTTTAGTCTCTTTGTCTAATAGCATATCAACCTACATGGGTTATTCAATGGCAAAGAAGAACAGCTATGGTACAATTTAACCTATAGCTGGGAAGAATAAGGTTTGCTTTAGTCTCCTTGTCTAATTGCATATCAACCTACATGGGTTATTCAATGGCAAAGAGGAACAGTAATGGTACAATTTAAGCCATAGCTGAGAAGATTAAGGTTTGCTTTAGTCTCTTTGTCTAATAGCATATCAACCTACATGGGTTATTCAATGGCAAAGAAGAACAGCAATTTAACCAATAGCTGGGAGAATAAAGAGGTTAATACCTTTTCTGATCGGCTAATGCAGTCCAAAAGTGAACGTAATAACGTGACTAGAGTTCAAACTCGCTAACTAAAATATCCCAGTTCATCACGTTAAACACTAGGCCACAGGGATTCCACCAGATCAGAATCTGTCCTAGAAAGAAAATACACGGAATTCTCTGGGACTTTGAGATACAAGCGGAACATTTAATCCCTATCAAAACAGTTGTAGTCAATAAGAAGAAAAAACATGCCAAAAACACTTTGGTGTTCCAGCTCTTCGCAGAGGAAAAATGAGGGAAAGTGACAAAACTACATCTGAATCTTGCCAGGGAACTGAAAAAAAAAGTAGAACATAGAGAGGACAGTTATACCAATCATATTTGGAATGCTTGGAGTAATTAGAAAGAACCTGAATGTGAGAGTGGGAAAACTGGAGATCCGAAGGAAAATTAAGTCTGTCCAAACCACACTACTGCTGAAATTGACTAGAATTATTTGAATCCTGGTAAGCTGCGGTGAAATACAGTCATCTGGACTTCAAAAATGTCCACGAGCCACTACTGATGTGAAAAACTCGCAATGAGATAATAATAATAATAATAATAATAATAAGGCATTACATCCCAGAGACGACGTGGACAGACTATATGTACCGAGAAAAGAGGGAGGAAGAGGACTTGCCAGCATCGAAGACAGCGTTAACACATCCATACAACGACTTGAAGACTACATAGAAAAACACGAAAGAGGACTGATTACGACCATCAGAAACAATACTGACAACACGACAGATAACAGAATGCCAAAAACTAGGAAACAAAAATGGGAAGGAAAACAATTCCATGGGCGTTTTAAACGACTAATAAACAACATCTCACACGACAAAACCTGGACATGGCTAAGAAAGGAAACTTTAAGAGAGAAACAGAATCTCTCCTAATGGCAGCACAAATCAGCGCCATAAGAACCAATCATATCAAAGCGAGGATAGATAAGACGCAACAAAATAGCAAATGCAGATTATGCGGTGACAGAGATGAAACCATCAATCACATAAAAAGCGAATGCAGCAAATTGGCACAGAAGGAGTACAAGGCTAGACACGACTGAGTGGGCAAGGTGAGACACTGGGAAATTTGCAAGAAATTTCAATTTGACCATGCCAACAAATGGTATATGCACAACCCAGCACCTGTCCTAGGAAATAACACGCACAAACTCCTATGGGACTTTTATATACAAACGGATCACCTAATATCGGCCGGAAAACCAGACCTTATAATAATCAACAAAAAGAAAAAAAAAAAGAAAATCTGCAAAATTGTCGACTTTGCTGTCCCGGCAGACAACAGAATAACACTGAAAGAATGTGAAAAGAGACATAAGTACCTCGACCTTGCAAGAGAATTGAAAAAACTATGGAACATGAAGGTGATAATTATACCAATTGTGATTGGTGCTTTTGGGATGGTAACTAAAGGATTATTAAAGGTCCAGGAAGATTTGAAGTTGGCGGCCGAGTGGAGACCATCCAAACAACAGCATTATTGAAAACGGCCAGAATACCGAGAAGAGTCCTGGAGACTTGAGGAGACTTGCTGTCACTCAATCTCCAGTGAAAGACCATCAGCTAACGCCGATGTGAAAAATTCTAATTAATAATAATAATAATAATAATAATAATAATAATAATAAGAAGAAGAAGAAGAAGAAGAAGAAGAAGAAGAAGAAGAAGAAGAAGAAGAAGAGATTGAAGGGGTAATTCACCGAAAATAGTGAAAACAATAGATAATTGACCATACCAACTAATGGTATATGCACAAAGTAGAATTTGTCTTTGACTACTACAGCAAAAACTGGTATGATCTTTAGCAGAGATAAGTACCAAAGCAAATTTATCAAAAGGACTCCTTGTTTTGATTCCTAACTATTAAAACCATGACTTCACCTAATTTAATTCCGTTAAAACTTAGAAATTCTAAGGCAGAAACCGTAAGTTTATTCATTTATTCATTCATTTATTTGAGTGATAATGTAAGCAAAAAAGAAAAAAACTTTTGGTATTAAGAATAAATGCACTAAAACTACAAATACAAGATACTCTTTTTAACAAAACCTGCATCGGTCTTCCTATGGATAAAAGAAAAAAAAACGCGTCTTTCAATGATGAACCAGATTGGGATCGAAAAATCAGCAACTGGATCAAATTTCTCAATTTATTTCAGTAGTTATAAAACCCTTACCAACTAAGATCTTCCTTAAAACCAATCTAAAATAAAAACACAATAAAAGAATTGTTAAAAGAGGATTGTAAATGTTGGCGACCTCAGTCGAGGGTGACCAGAACAACACCGAGGTGTAGGGAAGGGCCCTACTCCATTCCCAGGATTGCTCCTCTTTATCCTTGATCCTTACATTATAATGCTGTTAAGCAAGGTAGCATAAAGTACCATTTTTGAGTTTTTGGTATGACTCGACCTGGGATTGACAAGCACTCTACTCATTAGGTGTAGTAGCTATGAAAGGGGAGCCTTCGGGTAACCCTCGTCTAAGGTCACCAACTACTCAAAGAGAATTGTAAAGAAATATGCATTCTTTTATATATTTAATGAAGCATTAAGAAAAATGCGATTCAAGGAATCTACAACAGATAGTGAGAAATGACTAAATATACGGATAAGCATTTAGATCCCTATAAATTTGTATGTATCATAAGCTATATTTTTAAAAGCAACTGCTTAATGGATGCTGAAAAAGTAGAACTGGAAATGAATACAGTTAATGATGAAACAGATAATACTTTCAAACAATCAAGCAAAGATTATATAGAGACTTCAGCAACAGAAAATAAATACAACAAATTAGAGGATAGCCAACCTCAAATAGAAAATTTGGACTACACAGAAAATAAGATTAAAATTAATGTAATAGAATAAAATAAGATATAATAAGAGAACTGCGTCTGTTGTATAGCCACATAATACATATACATCTGCATGTAGAATCATAACGACGACACAATAAAGACGAGCGACACAGTTCTTTAGAAAAAATATACATCTCACTTTATTTGAAAGTGTTGTGTGTGAGAGGGAGTTGGAGACCGAACAGAACTGCAACATATTGACTCCCACTCTCCTGGCCATAACAGTGTTTCTTTCCCGTTCTCATGAGCTGCTCAACCGGGGGCCTGGGGGCCCACTCTGCTGGGTGCTGGTTTTCTCTACCGCATCTTATCTCCAACTGATTGAAATTCCCTTGCACTGAGTAATATTATAGTTCAACGTCCACCTTCTTCTTGTGGGCGTCACAAATCGTACTCATTCAACCCGTCCACGGTCAAGGTTATATTCTGATATTCCTCGACCGGATGCACCTGTTATTTACACAGGTGCATTTCCTATTTTGACAGCCCGGCCGGGTCGGAGGTCAATATACAACGCGTCTGGTGTCTAATTCCGATGTGAAAGACAGAGCACCTCTAAAAAAATGACATACACAACCAAAGGAAAATAAAGTTGGTAAACTATGTGATATAAGATCTTCTATAAGACTTTAAACAAAATCTTTTGCTTTTAAATGAAATAACTAATGTGACTGCTACAGCAATAAAACCAGTGGCCATAACAAATAAAATAAAATAGCTTTAAGCAAACCAAATGAAAATTAAGAACACCAAAAGAAATAAATACAGAGGAGAAATATCTACATTTGTTGAAATGAGTTAAGGTGTCAAAGGGAAAACCAAGACAGCAATAAATCCCAAAGAAAATATGAGATAATATCAATTGATAAGATATCGATACTAAGATAAAAATTGATGTAAAAGCCCCGCGTACCCAAAGTTATGAAAAACGAACAAAATTCTTTAGTCATAAAAATATATATGAAGACGACCCAATGAAATTCTATCGAGAAATAGAAAAGGGACAATATGTGTTTAGGAAACCTCCTTGAGTGAAAAACTGAAAGCAGTTTGGTGTAATGTATGAAGTTAAAGAAATCATATAATAAAAAGAGTATTGAAAATACAAAATACACTTACAAAATAATAAGCAAAGAAATGTTCGAATATATTACAATAGAAAGGATTATAAATTCACGAAAATGCTCAATTACAATCACTTTCGGACTAATGCCCCTTAATCCCCCTAGCTTTGAGTTAAATACAGGATGGAACGATAAAATTGTCTCCCTAGAAAAGACGACATGATTCCATTTCCATTTAATGAAAACCGGTTTTCTTTTTTTTTTCTTTTTTTTGTGGCAGACCATCACCTAGTTGGCCAGCTGTGTATAAGTCCCAAGAGCAATAGGAGCCTTCTATCATGCCTGAAAGTGACACAATGTTCAACAAGCGAGATGGGAGATGTGCCGCTGTACAACTCATGCTCTCTACCGATCCAAGTTATGACAATAGGACCATTGCCAGCACCCTCAAAATGCAAATCCGGACGGTTCAACGTTCGAGGGAACAGCTCAACGCATCGGACGACCCTTTGGAGGTGGTGGAGCGGAAGGAAACCGTCAGGAAGACCCGGACCAAGGAGTTCATCGAAAAGGTCCTGGCAATCATTGATGAAACTCCCCAGCGGCCGATTCGGCAGATTGCCAGAGATTTAGGCGTCTCACACACAACTCTGAATGCATGTGTGAAAGAGGACTTGAAGTATAGGTCCTACGGGCGCCAGACAAGCCAGATCTTGACTGAGAAGTCAAAGTACCTCAGGCTAATCAAGTCTGTCAGGCCCCCCTCCTCCCCCGACCTGAACCCGCTGGACTACTTCGTTTGGTCATACGTCGAGAACATTACCAACATGACCTCCAACAACATCAAAGCCAGCCTGATCGCCGCCATCCGCCGAGTATTCGCCGAGCTTCCGCCGGCGCTTGTGGAAAAGGCATGCTCCCAGTTCCGGATACGTATCGAGGCGGTGATTGAGGCTGAAGGCGGCGACATTGAATAGATGTCAGCTCTATTACATAATCAAGTTACCTGAATATATTTTTTCAATAAAACTTTTAAAATAAAGCTGTAGCGTTGTTTTCTTTAGGACAACAATTTTATCGTTCCACCCTGTAGTATTGCTATTGTTTTTCTATGATTATGGCTTTGAAATTAAACAACCCTCGAAGGTTGATATGCTATTTGATAAAGAAACCTAAACGGAACCATCCAAGAAAAAGAAAAGCAAAACAAAGCAAACACCAAACGTAAAAATCTACTGATATGCGTCCCCAAAACAAATAAGATAATAACATTGATTCAAGCAGAGAGAATTGTCAAATTCAGAGAATGTTAGGACATTTTCGCTTTAGAACAAAAGAGAACTAACAGCATAAAAAAGAAGAAAATGGCTGCAAAATTTAGTTTCTCATAAACCAGATGATCATGGAAAATTATATTCCAAAAAGAAAAATCAAAGTATAGATTGTATTGATTACAAAAAGACTTCGGATAGCGTACACTACTAATCGATTCTAAACATTTTAAACACATCCCTAGTTATAATAACATTCCTAAAATACAATATAGGAAGATGGTATACTAACCTCTGATTGAAAAAGGCATGCTCAAAACAAATATCGTAATATTAATGTAATATTTAAAAGAGAATCACTTCCTCTTTTTCTTTTTTGTATAGCTCTGATAACTCTCTCCACAAAATTTAAAAACAGAGACCAGGGATATAAAGCTACGACTAAAAAATCCGCCTATTCTATATAAATGATTTAAAATTATATGCAAAAAGTGATGACGATTTGGGTCTACTATGTACTATGAAAAGTTTTACTGGAAAGTTTTTGCATCCCCTGTATAGGAATGCAATTTGGTCTGGACAAATGTCTTTAAGTCACATTTTGGAAATGCTCCCTAATAAAGTCAAAAAGTATCACCCTGAATATAAACATGGAAATTACATTGTTCAAACACAATTAGACTTATTAATATTTTGGAATTAATGAAGAGAATGGTATCAATCATGCTATAAATAAAGAAAAAAATAAGAAAAAAATTCAATAGGAAAATAAAAGCTATATTATAAACAGAACTGAATCTATAAAATGAAGTTATACCAATTTACACCCTGGAAGTACCAGTGATGACTTAGTTTTAATATTATAAAGTGAATATTAGCTGAAAAAAAGATGGTTAATAAAGTTAGGAAACGGCCATAGAATACATCACATGAAAGCAGTTGTAGAATTCTCTACATTAAGAGAGAAAAAGGTGGAAGAAGCTTAATCCAATGAGAATTTACCATTAAAACAATTACTAAAGGATTAAAGAAATACTTAGACACTGCAACTATTTGGATACTACTGTTAGTTAATATTCACGAGAAGCATAAAAAAGAAAAGAGAATCAATTAGAAAATAAAGTAATAAATTTGCTGATCAACTCAATTTCACACAGTAAGAAAAAACCTAAAAGAAAGAAAAAGCAATAAAGGCGGCAAAATATATACAGAAGCAAAAGCATATGAACTGAATCAATTAAAAAAACGCCTGGGAACAAAAACCTCACATGGACCATACGCACGAAGAATTAGTAATGGTGATATAGACATCGTACGAACAAATCGATGGCTTAAAAGAGTTGGACTCAAGGCAGATAGATAGATAGATAGATAGATAGATAGATAGATAGATATCAACATAATGAGGAATGTGAGTGTGCATACGCGTGCGCAGATATAATTCCAATCATTATGATGATATAAATAATGCATAACAACATGTATGTGTAGATAGATAGATAGAGAGAGAGAGAGAGAGAGAGAGAGAGAGAGAGAGAGAGAGAGAGAGAGAGAGAGAGAGAGAATGGGGTACTTAATTATAACGGCACAGAACTAGAGACTACCAACAAGAAACTATCAGGCAAACATAATAAAAAATGTATCAAACCTAACATGTAGAATGAGAGAACAAAAACTAAATGATCTGACCATTTATTTCCCGGTTGCCCATTGCTAACCCTGACAGAATATGAATAAAGATCAATTAAAGTACAAAATAATAATAATAATAATAATAATAATAATAATAATAATAATAATAAGAAGAAGAAGAAGAAGAAGAAGAAGAAGAATGTGAAAAGGGAGACAAGTACGTAGACCTTGCCAGTGATCTAAGAAAATTGTGGAACGTAAGGGTGACGGTTATACCAATCATAAATGTCGTTCTTGGAACAGTTCTTAAAGGCTCGGAAAATGGACTGGAAGAGTTGGAAATAAGAAAATGGATCGAGACCATCCAGACAACAGCATTGTTGAGATCAGCCAAAATACTAGTAAGAGTCCTGGAGACTTGAGGAGACTTGCTATCACTCAGACTCCAGTGAAAGACCATCAGCTAACGCTAATGATAATAAAAACTTTAAGAGAGAAACTGCATCTCTTCTGATAGCAACACAGAGCAAAGTCATAAGGAATAACTACGTCAAAGCAAAATTAGACAAGACGCAACAAAATTACTGATGTAGGTTATGCAGTGATAGAGATAAAGACATCAATCACATTATAAGTGAATGCAATGAGTCAGCACAGAAAGATAATAAGACAAGATACAAGTGAGTAGGGAAGGGGATCCACAGGGAATTGTGCAAGAAGTTTAAATTTGGCCATACGATCAAACGGTATATGCACAACCCAGAATCCGTCCTGGTGAATAAGACGCACAAACTTCTCAAGGACTTTGACATACAAACAGATCACCTAATTACGGCCAGGCGACCATACCAGGCGATAGGCAACAAAAATAAGAGAACCTTCTCAATAAGTTACTTTGCTGTTCTGTCTGAGCACAGAGTAAAACTGAAAGAAAGCGAAAAGAGAGATAAGTACCTAAACCTTGCGAGAGAAAAGTAAAACTGTGGAACATGAAAGTGACGGTGATTCCACTTGTTATTCGTGGGCTCAGTACAGTTATCCAGTCCTTGTAAATAAAAGGATGAGTTGAGACCATCCAAACTACAGCATTGAGAAAAGTCCCGGAGACTTGAAGAGATTTGGTATCACACAAACTCCAGTGAGAAACCATCGGCTGACGCTGGTGTGAAAACTCTCAAAAGAGTAAAATAATAATAATAATAATAATAATAATAAGAATAATAATAATAATAAGAAGAAGAAGAAGAAGAAGAAGAAGAAGAAGAAGAAAACCTCGTGAGGGAAAATGAATCTTTTTAAATAACAACATAAAATAATGCCATAAGGACCTATTATTGGTCTAATGAGCAGAGTGTTCCGCAATGGTCCGAGAGACCGGAGTTCAATCCCAAGTCGAGTCATACCAAAAACTCAAAAATGGTTCTTGATTTCGCCTGCCTTGATACTCAGCATTATAAGGTACGAATCAAGAGTGAAGTGGAGCAATCCTGGGAATAGAGTAGCGCCCTTCCCTGCATCTCGGTGTAGTAGCTATTGAAAAAGGAGCCTTCGAATCACCCTCGACTGAAGTCCCCAACTTTACTTACTTTTATGTCAAAGTGAATATTGACATCAAGTGTAATTTATGTGGAGAAAGATGAAACGGTTACTCTCATAAATGATGCAACAAACTAGTACAAAGGGAGTACAAGACTAGGCATGACTGGGAATTGTGCAAGAGTCCTGAAAATCTGAGGGGACTAGCTCTCACTCAGAATCAAGTGAAAGATTACCAGCTGATACACATGTGAAAAACTCACAAGGAGTAAAATAATAATAATAATAATAATAATAATAATAATAATAATAATAATAATAATAATAATAATAATGCTAATAATAATAATTTTACTTTCGGTTTCTTATAATCTTACACCAGATTTTTATCCAAGATCTAGAAAGTTATATGTATTCTCTGCATATATGTATTTTGCTGCCTCTTTTGGGTATTTTTTTGTCACATTGATAGTATTCTCCCAAAAACATAAGCAGTTCTGCAAATAGCAATTTTTTAACAAATAATCAACATATAATAATAATAATAATAATAATAATAATAATAATAATAATATATTGTTATTATTTTTTTTATCATTTTTATTATTATTATTATTATTATTATTATTATTATCTACTCCTTTAGAGTTTTTTACATCAGTGTTAACTGATGGTTTTTCACTGGAGTGACAGCAAGTCTCCTCAAGTCTCCAGGACTCGTCTCAGGATCCTGGCCGTTCTTAGCAATGTTGTCGTTTGGATAGTCTCTACCCGTCAGCCAATTTCAAAGTCTTCCAAGCCTTTTAATATTCCTTTAGTTATTGTGCCTAACGGACCAATCACAATTGGCACAATCGTTACTTTCATGTTCCACAGCTTTTTCAATTCTCTAGCAAGGTCGAGGTACTTATCCTTCTTTTCACTTTCCTTCAGATTTATTCTGTGCTTTCCTTTAGAATAATTCTGTGTTATTATTATTATTATTATTATTGTTGTTGTTGTTGTTGTTGTTGTTGTTGTTGTTCCTTGTGTGTTTTTCACATCAGTGTTAGCTGATGGTCTTTCACTAGAGTCTGAGTGACAGCAAGTCTCTTTAAGTCTCCAGGAGTCTTCTCGGTGTTTGGGCAGATATCATTATAATTGTTATTTATTCATTAGAGTTTTTCACATCAGTTTTAGCAGATGGTCTTTTGGAGTTTGAGTGGCAGCAAGTCTCCTCAAGTCTCCAGCACTCTTCCCAGTATTCTGGCCGTTACTATTATTATTATTATTATTATTACAACTGCTTCTACTACAACTAAATACCACTGTATCAGCATCAAACTTAACACCTACCATTAAAAAACATTGTTTTGGTTAGTACACTATAAGGCCCTATATTCTATATTCTAGCAACAATAGTTTTAGCTTTTTAAATTTCTTCTGTTTGTTTTAAGCCCGCGGCTAATTTCGTGTTGAAGCTTTTATTAAAGTTTTTTTTATTAAAGTTTTTTTTTTTTATCAAAGTTGTTTTTTTTATTTCATCTCAGTTTTTGCTTTTTCTTTCCATTTTGCAAACAAAGTTTTATTTTTGTTTTTATTTTTTGAATTTTGATTTGTTTTTAGTTCTTAACTTTTCTTGCTTCATATTATTTTAGCGTTTTTATGTACAATTTTGTATGGTTTATTTCTCCCCCTCTTTTTTTTGGGGGGGGGTGAATTGGGCGGGGGAGCTTGTTAAGTATTAGCGCCAACCCGCACCAATTCCTTTTATTCTTGTTATTTGATCTTCATGAATCGACCAAATTTATTACTCAACCTTTTGCCCCCCCCCACACACACACACTGTTTTCCGCGCTCTCTTTTTCTATCTCCTATTTCTCTCATTTTCCTTTCAATTATTTTATATATCTTTTTCTTTACTAATTCTCTCTTTCACGATCTCTCTTTATAATCTTTGTCACCCTTTCTTTATCTCTTCCTTACTCTCTATTATATTCTTTCTGCGATTATTTTTTTTTTCTCTTCTGCGGCATCTTCGCCTTTTCATACTATTGGTTTATCATACTATTATTCTCACGTGATTATTTGTCATTAGCGCTACACTTGCATATTTTCTATTACAAGTAAATTTAACTTTTAAGTAATAATAATAATAATAATAAGTAATAATAATAAGTAATTATGATAAGTAATAATAATGATAATTTATGTCAATAGCAACAATCACTCTCTTCTTCATTCTTGCTTCTGTTATTTCTAATTGCTCCAGTCGCTCTTATTTATCATTTTCTCTTTTCTTTCCCTTATCTACACTTTCTTTATATATACTTATCTATACTTATCTATATTTTTATTCCCTTATCTATACTTTTATTCCCTTAACTATACTTTTATTCCCTTATCTATACTTTTATTCCCTTAACTATACTTTCATTCCCTTAACTATACTTTCATTCCCTTATCTATACTTTCATTCCCTTATCTATTCTTTTATTTCCTTATCTATTCTTTTATTTCCTTATCTATACTTTATATATTTTTATTCCCTTATCTATACTTTTATTCCCTTAACTATACTTTTATTCCCTTATCTATACTTTTATTCCCTTAACTATACTTTCATTCCCTTAACTATACTTTCATTCCCTTATCTATACTTTCATTCCCTTATCTATTCTTTTATTTCCTTATCTATACTTTTATTCCCTTATCTATACTTTCATTCCCTTATTTATTCTTTTATTCCCTTATCTATACTTTTATTCCCTGATCTATACTTTTATTCCCTTAACTATACTTTCATTCCCTTAACTATACTTTCATTCCCTTATCTATACTTTCATTCCCTTATTTATTCTTTCATTCCCTTATCTATACTTTTATTCCCTGATCTATACTTTTATTCCCTAAACTATACTTTCATTCCCTTAACTATACTTTCATTCCCTTATCTATACTTTTATTTTCTTTACTTTTTCCCCAGTAACTTTTTCGTTTCATTCTTTCAATTTTTTTATGTTTACCATTTTTTTACTTCTTTTTCCTTTATTTTCATTCTTTTATTATTTCTTGTTATTTTATCTTCAGTTCTCTCTTTTTATTTCTTCTTTTCCCTAACTCTAAGAAGGAGGGCTCCTCGTAGTGTATGGGCTAAATTGCTAGACTGTGACATTGTAGTTAGTGAATTCGAAATCCAATCATACCATTACGTTCACTTTTGGACTTATGTTCTCGAAAAATGTGTCAGCTTCCAGATATTGGTTAAATTGTACCATTTTGGGATTAAAGTAAGCCATGAAGGTTGATGTGCCATTTAACATAAAAGCAAACCATATCAATTTATATACATTTGGGCTCTATCCCTTTAATTAATTTCTTCTCATTTTTCTCATCATTTATTTTTCATTCATTATTTCCTTCATTTTACTTTTTCTCTACTTATTTTTCTTCATGACCTGTCACATTTTCTTTCAATATGTTCCACATCTATTATCATTTCATTTCCCTTTTCCGCGATTATCCTCCCTAACTTATCTCCCCTTTTGGTAATAGTCAATGTTTCTCTTAGTATTCATAGTCTTAGTTCATATGTTTTTTTCATCCAACTTTCTTCTCATCAACTTTTCACAAATCAATTTAATCATCACTATGAATTGTGGGTCGTTAAGCTACGAAGACGGCACCATTTTTATTTCCCAAGTATTAAGTTTAGCAATGACCCACAATTTTTCTACACCCTTTCCTGCCTTTTCTCATTTCATCCAATCTTCTATTTCACATATCTATATGCTTTTTATTTTCTTTTGTTTTTTTTTTAAATACATATATATTTTTCCTCTTCTATTTTTCTAACAGTTGACCTCTTTCTTTTCTTGTCCTCATCCTTTCCTTTTTTGAACTTTCAAGTCTTTCAAGTTCCTTTTTTCATATATTGTGCAATTTTTGTTCTTTTTTTCTTCATTCTGAAATTCTCCTTTCTACCCTCCATCAAAACTATTTCCTCTCTCTCACTCTCCTTCTCTCTCTCTCTCTCTCTCTCTCTCTCTCTATCTATCTATCTATCTATCTATCTATTTATCTATCTATCTATTTTTCTTTCTGTCTGTCTAACTTTCTCTTGACACCATATATTACTTCTCTTACACCATCAGTTTTACTTAGTTTTCGTGCACATTACCCACAAATTTCCCTCCTCTATCTCTTCAAATGATTGTTTTTTCCTCTTCTCACTTTGTTTTTTGGGTTTTTTTTTCCTCCGTTCCCTTCTGATATGATTCTTTTCCACACATTACTTCTCTTATGAAGCATTTTTATCCCTTTTTCCATTTTTATTTCATGATTTCTTGTTCTCATTTTCTCTTTCCCAATAACTCTGTAAATCTTTTATTTACACTCTTTCAATATATATCTTCACCCTTCTTCCTCTAACTCTTTCACTTCTTTCTTTTTTCACAACGTCCTTTTTTTGTACCACTCTCTTGTTCGTGTCTTATATTGTAAATCATCTTTTGTCTGTCTCTGTCTGTCTCTCTGTCTCTGTCTGTCTCTGTCTCTCTCTCTCTCTCTGTGTGTCTCAGTCTGTCTGTCTGTCTGTCTGTCTGTCTGTCTCCCTCTCTCTCTCTCTCTCTCTCTCCATATTGTTAGGCTTCTTTTTTTATCTTGTCTCTTTTACCAACTTCATTTCCCGTTCCCGCCAACCTTTTATTATTTGCTATTTTTGCCGCATTCTTTTCAAATTTTTACTCTTAGAACCTCCATCTTAACTAATTCCGAGTTTTTAATATCTCTAAAGCATTGTCTTGCCAACTCCCTTACAACCTCATAGACTTCCCAAAACACATTCTCGTATTCATTTCCGCAAGTCTTTCGACATTATCACTTACTCTCTCATCTTCAGTAATTATTTTTCTCTTCTTATTACCCGCTCTTCTTTACTTTTTGTACACTTTTTCCTAGTTACCATTTTGCAATATTTCTCCCTTTTACTACTTCTTCCACATTCTGGCTCTTTCAATTTAAAGCTTTCACTCGTCTTTCTTCTTTTTTGTTTTTCTACTTTATTAGTAACTTCTGGCTTCAACATGAAAATATTCAGACGTACATATGATCTATCTATCTATCTATCTATCTATCTATCATATATATATATATATATATATATATATACATATATATATATATATATATATATATATATATATATATATATATATATATATATATAAAATCACCACTTATATCTTCAAATTAACTCCCTTTTAGTCCTGTCGCTTTCCTTTTTTCTAGGTAGACGTACACATGATCTATCACCCTCTCCTCTCTCTCTCTCTCTCTCTCTATCTCTCTCTCTGTATATATATATATATATATATATATATATATATATATATATATATATATATATATATATATATATCAACACCTCTATCTCTAAATTCATTTCCTTTTTTTCATCAAGTTTTCTCTTTGAAATTGGAATCACCATCTTCATTACAGGATTTTTTCGTTAGAATTTCACATTCCCCTTAGACCCCTACTAGAACATTTTTCTTATCTTCTCTTAAACTTTTTTCTTCTTTCATTTTAATTGTCATTTATCTTGATATTTTTCAATTCTCTTAACTTCTTTTCAGATTTTTTACTTTTCCCTTATAATTCAATGACATTTTTTCTTTCTCGTGCTTTTCTTTCTTATATTTCTTTACTTTATTACCAACACTTTTTCGCTCATTCTAAAAGATTCTCGCTTTCTTTTCTTTTTTTCTAATTCACTAAATCTTTATTGAATATATTCCTTCTATTTATAAGTAAAAGTCTCGGTTTCTTTTTTCGTTCTTTTACTTTTTTTTTCTCTTTGTCTTTTTATAATGTTTCTCTATGTATTATGCTCCTTATTGTTCTTTTTTCTCCTTTTTTAAGTCACTATCTAATTTCTCTTTTCCCCTTTCATTTCTTAGCTATTTCTTTGGTTCTATTATACTGCTTATTCTCTTTTTTATTTTCTGCATGAAACTATTGGCAATATAATTTCTATGCTCTCTCTTTCGACCAGAATTTTTTTATCCATTTTTATTACAATTTTAATTTGTATTAATTTTTCTTTCTATCTTTCTTTTATTTTTGTCTTTTTTTTTTTTTTTTTTTGTCTTTCTTTTCAATTCTGAACTTAATATATCGCTGATCGATGTTCTCTTTGAAAGAAGAAAGAAGAAATACAAACAAGACGCACAATAGAAAAAAAGAAAGAAATTAACTCAAAAGGAGAAAAGTAACAAAAAAGATGGAAGCATACAAACATGAAGATATTAAAAAATATATAAATTATTCCTTCACAACCTCTCCCCCTCTAACTCTTATGCGACTCAACTTTCTCTCACTTACTCCCACTCGCTAATTTTTCCCCTTCTTTCCTTTTCTTCACGTCCTCTTATCCTTTTCCCACCCAATGAAACATTTGGGAATCTTTCTTCCAGCTGTCATGACCACCAGGCCCGGGAAAAATCCTAAATCAACATTAATCAAGCGATTCGAGCGGGAACAACATGGACGTTAAATCGGTTCTAGTCAGACTCCAAACGCTGACACAAATTCAGCGCCGCCGTCTCCAATGTCGTCAATGATAAATAATATTGAACAAAAAAAAAAAAAAGAAAAAAAAAGGAAAGCGAACGAATGAAAAAAAATCAGGGAAACTTCTCTTTGAAAAGCTGCTTCAATGTTTCAGTATCTTTGTGGCTGCTTTTATTAGTGCTACTGTTGATGTGGATGACGGCGGCGGTGGTGGTATTGGTGGTGGTGATAGCGTCTGTGATCGTTGTGATGACTGTTATGTTGAATTTAATCGTTGAGATGAAGATTGCGTTGATGATGGTAAAGATGACATTGGCTACTGCTGACTATAATGTTGGATGTAGCGTGCTTTATAAGATAAATTGGTTATTATTCTTCATGATTTAGAATTACTATATAAAAAATGATGGCAAAAATGTTAATGATGATGACTGCTGGGACAATGATTTGATATTTACAATAAAATGAAGTCCATTGTAGCGCATATTTGTCATTTCTTTTTCATCTTATTTTCTGTCAGACCATTTCTTTCTCCAGTTCCAATACTTATGCTTTTTATTCTGTTTCATACCTATGTTAACACTATTTTCCTTTCATTTAACCCTCAATTTCAAATTAACATTATCTAAAAATGCATTTTATCGTCTCATCTGCTCACTTATAAATATTCTTTTACTTAGTTCCCAACCTTCAGTATGTCAAACTATACACTACAAACTTTTTCCGTGTAGTCTTATCAGACACACAGGACATATTTAAAACAGTTTTCATCAATGGCTGGATTAAATAATAGTTAATTTATTAAGAGATTGCACCAATGTATGAAAATTATTGGTCAATGACAGAACGTTACAACACTGATAGCCAATCACACACACACTCGCGAAAGAATATATACATTAGAAAATATGCAATCATACGTACACACATATACACACATTAGGATATATGCATAATTCTTTAAGGGAAAGTAACAAGTACGTACTTAGTTTAATACGTTTAATACGTATTAGATATGTATTTAATACGTATGAAATATATATATATATATGGTTTGATACGTCTCAGTAAATAACGATAATAGATAATGATTATACATAATGACTAAATAGTTATAAGACTATCAGAATTTTCGGGTTATAATATTCATGAACATGTATCGTCAAATATTAGTGCGCATATATCTTTCTTTTGTCAATGTAATCAAGAGAAAATATATGTGTGTGGACATTATATATATATATATATATATATATATATATATATATATATATATATATATATATATATATATATACTGTTATCCACCGACAAACTGTTTCGGTGTATAACAACTCTTCAGTGTAGCTAGACACTTGATATGCTTCAAGCTGTAATCAAAAACCCAAATATATATATATATATATATATATATATATATATATATATATATATATATATATATATATATATATGATCGATTGACTAATGATAATTAATGTTCTAGAGATTGTTCATGAGATATATTGGTATTCCATGAATTAGATAATGAATGATCTATCAATTTAACTATCTATGTGTTTGTATAAGTATCTCTTTACATAGATACGCACAGACACACAGACGTACACGCACACACACGTACACACACACTCATATAAATGTGGAGGGTGGAAAGATATATATATATATATATATATATATATATATATATATATATATATATATATATATATATATACCATATTATTTAAGCCAGCGAATAGACTTAAAAAGAATGATCCAAATGGAGTGATCAATAGATGTGCAGCTAATTAATATATATAGCAAAAATATTGGAAAAAATCACATACAGAGCAAAAAATATCAGTAATATCAAGAAAAATCAATAGATATAATCCATTTAAAATCTATTTCACCAGCTAGTTCACTTGATCATCAAAAGTTTTTTTTTCAATTTAAACTTTAATTTTTAACGCGAGACTATTTAATTCATTAAGTGGGACAATTTATAATATATCAAATAAAATTCTCAATGTTGTGATAAAATGTTTATTCGTAATTATTAGATAAATAGATATTAGTATAGAAATTTTAATTTCCTATTGTTAATTTAAAACATTTCTAGACCTATACAAGAAAAAGGAAGATAACTATTAAAGATTCACCTCGCTTAATTAATTGAGATTTAATTAAATAACTATACAATTATCTTAAATGTATATAATTTGAATAATAGTAGTATTATTAACAGATTAAAACGATGAATGAAAAATCCAACATCTGATGACTTTCCAAAATTTAAATAAACGTAAATATCAGTAATTAATCCTTTAAATCTTAATTACAATACAAGTAAAATTAAGGTAATACTATTAAATTCTTTAAAAAATATGTGTAAAAAAATGAAAAATTTTTAAATTCAAAATAGATTTAAAAATTAAAATTTTGAAGTAAATTTTAGTAAAAAATTCCAAGCCGGAAATCTGTTTCTCCATAAGAAAAAAGATTAATATCATCGTAAAGCCGGAATTATCGGGCAAGTACATTCCTCCATTATCTATTGGAAAATGTTTAGCACTATATATATATATATATATATATAAGAATATTTAAATCATAATTTCTTAAATACCTAATTTGAGTTGAAATGTATTACCTCGATGTTAACGGTTAAAAAGAAACTCATTTCGATTCAAATCTCTATCTGATGATCCAGTTAACTAGATAGAGTAATAAATTCATAATGGATTATATCTATTGATTTTTCTTGATATTAATGATATATCATCATCATCATCATCATCATCATCTCGTTCTTTACGATGTGGAGAAGGGTTTTACTGTCTGAGATATTTCCTGTAAGAACCGAATCTTCTTAATATCATATGAACAACTATTTAAATAAATCAAAGAAGCATATTTGTAAGACAATAAAACTGATGAGGTCGACTATGGAAATCCGAGAAGATGAAAAACAATTGAAAATAAAGAAAATAAATAGTTGAACTTTAACTAAGTTAAAACTCATGGAATAGAAGAAAGGATTCCTTTTTTTACCCACAAGTTAAACCTCAGAAGCTATGGGAAGTAGCATGGTGAATGTGAAGTAAGGTGGATGAACCAAAACTCGGGTCAATCGCAGAGAAACCTTACAGGTCAACGGGCCGGGATTAGATAGTTCAGTCAGGAAACTACTGCTACTCATTATAAGGGTGGCATCTATTGATGAAGTAAACATACACCCATTAAAAGATTATCATAACACTCACTTAATGATATATCACTACCCATCAAAAGTATTTGGTTACACTAAAAAACTTATCATCCTAAAAGTGTTATTTTAAATAGAACAAGTGAAGCGTCATAATAGTTTTATCAATTATATTAAATACAAATCTTCCTGAACCACAGTAAAAAAGAATTAAAACAAAAATAAAAAAAAATCTCGAACTTTTGGAATAGATAGATTGATAGATTGATAGATACATAGCAAAGGTATTATCTGAAAGAATCAGTTGACAGATAAAGATAGAGATATTTTGGGATATCTATTCGACACTTTAAAGCACCGAGACTATGTTCTTTTGTAGTTAATATCATATAATCATTATATCATATTGCAATTGCTGAGGAGTTATATGAGTATACATTTTTTCATGTAATAATGTTTGCACATACATATCGTCAAATATCAGTATGCATGCATGTCTTTTTTTTCATCAATATACGTGTGCATGTAATATGTATATTAATATACTCATGTATGTATATTCATATATGTATGTCTATATAATATATGTGCATGTATATTCATTAATATGCATGAGTGCCAATCTATCTATCTATCTATCTATCTATCTATATATATATATATACTACCAAAGGTATTTGGCAAGCCTTTTTTTTCATTCTAAAAATGATGTTTTTCAAGAAACAAGTTAAGCCCAGCTATGTTTTTTTTTTTTAATTAACTTAAATACAAGTCTTCTTCAGTAAGTTTTACCATCATAAAACCAGATATCGTTTGAAAAATTGATTTGACGGCATTTTTTTTCTCCAATACTTGAGCATGAATAAAATGTTTTCCAAAAGTTACATTATACAACTACTTAAACTCACATTAGATTATATTGTGGTGAAGACTTGCTTTCTAGATATTACCTGTTTTACCTATGCAGAGGAAACTTTCATCAGAATCACCATTTGCGTGACAGGAGGCTGACTGCTCTAACATCTTAGCACAACTGAACCAATATCTTGAAAAGAATGCGCCAACATCTACTGAGAGGGGAAGACTGAGGGAAGCTGGCCTATGTGGCAGAATTACTGTCAAGAAATAACAATTGAAGAAGCAAAACAATGTCAAAAGACTCCAATGAACCAAGACGCACAAAGACTGAACAATAGAGCAGTGGAATAAAATCCTTTGGACAGACGAATCCAAATTCGAAAACTTTGGATCAAATAGGATGGTCTATGTGCAACGAAGAGTTAATAAAAAAAACTCCACAATCTCCTGTATTAGACCAACTGTAAAGCATGAAGGAGGTTTTGTTATAGTGTAGGGGGCTTTTGCCAATTGCAAAGTTGGTGATTTACTACAGGGGAAAAGTAAATTGAATCGGACCGGTTATCACAGCATACTGCGTGCAGCATCACACGATCTCATCTGGATTGCTGCTTGTAGGTCAAGGATTTGTACAAATGCAAAAGAATGACAAAAATCATACACGTAAACTCTGCCAGAGGTATATTAAAAGCAAAGAGGAACTTAAATACATAAATAGACAGGTAGATCATTCATTACCCAATTCATGAAGACAGCAATATAACCTATGAGCAATCTCTAGAACATTCAATATCACTCTTCAATAGATCTTCAGTTTTATATATATATGTATACTTTTAAGGAAAACAAAACCCGTAATATCAGTTACATTGAGCTTTTCACCAAGAAGATTTAAATGCTCATACTTAAATAATTTAGTTGTCCTAACGGAATTATTCCTGACTCCTCGTTTAACTGGACTAGATAATACTAATATATATATATATATATATATATATATATATATATATATATATATATATATATATATATATATTTGTGTGTGTGTGTGCGTGTGTGTGTGTGTGTGTGTGTGTGTTTGTTTGCCTATCTCTCTAACAGAATAATGCATCCCAAAATCTGTTTTTAAGCGGAGTAATGCTGGTTTTACCTCAGAGTTTACCTTCTCCAAGACTAGTTGGCTTATTGAATGTAAAGAGCACAGTCTGTCCTACTATATATTTATCAATGTGTGTGTGTACTTGCATGCGTACGTACGTACTTGCGAAGGGAAAAAAAGACTATGGGTGTGTATTTGTAGGCATATGTATGTATCAAATCCTTTTCGATAGATATATATATATATATATATATATATATATATATATATATGCAAGGTGCATATGATAAGTTTCCAAACTTTTTTGGTATGGGCATTTTTATCGATAGTACACACATGAAACTATAGTCCCCTTCGAAGTAATCTCCTCCGGCTGCAATGCACTTGTTGTATCGTTCCAACAACTTCTTCAATGCCCCATGGAAGTCTTCTTGTATGAGTGTGTCAATGTCCTTCGTCACAGCCTCTTTCATCTCCTCAATTGACTCATAACGACAGCCTCTGAGCTTAGGCAATAACCAAAAGTCACAGGGAGCAACGTCTGGACTATAGGGAGGCTGAGGAACTGTCTTGATGCCCATCTTGGTCAAATAGTCTGTGACAAGGGTGGAATAGTGGACTGGTTCATTGTCCTGGTGGAAATGCCATTGACCCGATTTGAAGAGTGCTGGCCTCTTCCGACGGAATCTCTTGCTGAACTCCCTTAAAACCTCAATATATTAATCCTAACCTTAACCCTTTGGCCAATCAACTCTGGTGTACTAACTTTCTTACTCCTCCCACACCTCAAATCATCCCTCACAGACTCCCTGCCTTCCTTGAATCTCTTATGCCACTCAAAAACTGATGCTCGATTCATGCAAGATGGTCCAAAAGCAGTCTGAAGCATTCCATACGTTTCTGTGGCATTTTTTGCAAGTTTAAAACAGAATTCTATTGCATATCGTTCTTCTAAAGTGTCAGATTGCATTTTTGAAATTCACCAGCTGTAATAATCAGGCTTGAGGAGGGTGTATTCCAATTGCTTCTGTAGCTGTTCATTTGAATTTGAAATCATAAAAATTGGTCAGTCATCTCATAAGATGTATAGCAATAACATACTGAATTGTCAAGAGTCTACGACAATTTTAAATGTCCATACGAAAAAGTCTGGAAACTTATCCTATGCACCTCGTATTTAACCTTGGTAAGAAAAATTCACCAAAATTCACCAAGTGTTATAACCTGTTAGTGAGGTTGGGGGTGGGGGTTAAAATGCATACACTGAGGTAATCTTGTAGATTAGTATTTCGCATTTTGTAATTTTTATTTTATATTTACACCTGCCATTGTATCTCGCCAAATTTGCTTGGGGTTTAATTTGCCAAGCTATCATATCTTGAAGCACAAACTGTTGGTACTTTTGCTTATAAATTTTTAGGCTCTTTTAATGTATGGAGATTTGTATGGACATGCATTTACATGTATGTATGCGTGTATGGTTGGTTGGTTGGCTGAAACATGTATATATGTATGCATGTAAGTATGTATTGATGGATGGACGATAAGACAGATCTTTATATGTATTATTGTGTATATATATGTATGTAATGTATAGTATGTATTGTATGGTTGGTTGGATGGTTAGCTGTATGGGTGTATACATGCATGTATGTATGTATGTATACATTGATGGATAGATGATTGGGTGTATGTATGTATGTATGTATGTATGTATGTATGTATGGTATGGTTGTTTGGTTCGTTCGTTGTTTTGTTGTTTGTATGTATGTATCTGTGTATTGATAGATAGATGACTGGATGGATGTTTGCATTATCATTCTGTATATGTATGCATGAATGTATGTGTGTGTAGGTGTATGTAAGCATACATGTGTATATGTATGTATATTATGCTTGGTAGGTTCGTTGGTTTGTTGGTTTTCTGCAGGTGTGTGTGTGTGTGTGTGTGTGTGTGTGTGTGTGTGTGTGTGTGTGTGTGTGTGTGTGTGTGTGTGTGTGTGTGTGTGTGTGTGTGTGTGTGTATAGGAAGTAATACGTTGAATCTGACAGAAGGTACGTAGAAAAGGTAAAACGGAAGAAAAATAAGTTTAATGGTTTGTTTATTTGCCAACGCGTTTCGACTTTAATCTTTTTTTAAATGCAAAAGTGTTTTATTGACATTATTTTAGTATGAGAAATAATTATGATAGATAAATTTTGATTCAATTAGAAGTCTTCTTCAGGGCTTGTTGGTCTTGCTATGTGAAAACACTTTTGCATTCAAAAAAGTATGTATGTATATATGAATGTGTAGATGTATGTATGTATGTATGTATGTAATGCATGTATGTATGTATGTATGTATGTATGGTTGTTTGTATATAATGCATGCATATATGTATGTATGCAGGTATGTATTTATGTATATAGGTTGGTAGGTAGGGAGGTATAGATGAAACAATCATATGTATTTACACGTTTACATACAGTACGTTCATACGCAAATATGTAAGATAAAAATCTTGCATACCTTTTTATGAAAGTTTTGTGGCTATATATAGTTATGTAAAAGTAAATGAACATTTTTGAAGACATTCAGGCTTATCTGTTTGTATGTGGCTGAAAAAAATTGTATGTGTTTCTTTCTATTTTTCCCCGACTGAATGATCTTATATACCTCGTTTCGTTCGTTTCCTTTTCCCGACATCGTTACTCGTTCGTTCCAAATTTCCGCAGCTCTTCTATGTTTTTTTTTTTGTTTTGTTTTTTTCAATTTCATTTCTGTTTTACTTACCAGTTTACGACTGAATAAATCCAGACAACCGTTAGCCAGTTTTTTCTCAACATTTTTTTTTTTTTTTTTTTTTTTTTTGCATTTCAGATAAAATTTGATCAGTTCTTGAATCAACAGCTTCCCTACTCCCAATTTACTATTCGCATTCAAATGCTCAGTAGACCAACAAATTTAAATTTGATTTGTACCGAACTCATTCAGGAACCAACTGCTATAAAATGTCAAATATCCACAAATATAATACACGTCAAGATATTTATCCTATGATAGTGTCAGTAAGGTTTATTCTGGAACAATTCAATTATTCTTAAGTTATCTTCGGGACATATACACACATGAGTGACCATAATGAATTTCTTCAGACATATTCCGAAAATTTTCTGATTAATTCATTAGTAATACCTGTCGACCTGCAGAATTTTCCGTTTCAAATCGTTTGATTTTATTATCATTCTGGCTTTAAAACTAATTGTTTATTTGTTTTTAGTTCAATTTTTTTTTTTTGCTTTTTTTTGTTTTTGTTTTTTTTTTTGGTTTCCTTTTTGTTTTGTTTTGTTTTGTTTTTGGTAAGGGGTTGCTTTTTATCCTTTTATATCACAGAACTCTTTATTATTCTTACTTTCAACCTGTGTTTTGAAAAACCTCAGTACGTGAAATTAAAGTTATGTTTAAAATAAGTTGCATAACACTTTCCTGTATTTGTTCAGGAAAGTTTAGAAATCATGTAATCAATGATTATATATTTATATATTATGGGTTGCTTAGTCTAGCACACTGGTCGAAGGTTGCTTACAGTACATGCTCTTTCTAAATATTCATAAACTTAAATACATGGTGATTTCATCGTTTCTTAACTTTGGTGATAGTGCAGGAACATATGTTTTCACCATGAGACTCAAACTTAATTCACCGAAGATAATTTACTTAATTCAGAATCTTATATATATATATATATATATATGTGTGTGTGTGTGTGTGTGTGTGTGTGTGTGTGTGTGTGTGTGTGTGTGTGTGTGTGTGTGTGTGTGTGTGTGTGTGCCCAAACTCTCCATACGACTAGGGTGTGACACAAAGTCAATTTTTTAGTTTAACCAATTTGAATCCAGAGTTTTCCTTCTCTAAAACTGATTGTCATACCAAGGTTAAAGAGCCCAGTCTGCATGGCTATTTATCCATTGCTGAGGAGAATTCTACATTTTCAAAGGGCGTTAGCAATATGTGAAATGCAAACAGCCTCGTTAAGAATTTCCCATAACACTAACCGTTAAATAACGAACGCCGCACACACACACACACACACACACACGCACATATATATATATATATATATATATATATATATATATATATGTATATATATATATATATCAATTCCAGATTCGCTACATCATTGATACTTGAGGTTTTACACTTAAAACCTGCGATGTAACCAAATGGATCGGAAAAATCAAATTCTCAAATGCTCTCAATCTGGACAGAAAGTATCTCGAATATAAATAAAAGTTTTATTGGATTCTAAAGAAAAAAATATTATACCTTATTAATACCCTTAGAAGTTACCAATGATGGTGAAAATTTCTCAAGGAGAAAACCTTGGTTAAATTTAATAAAAAACTAAACCAAACTTTAACCAAGTCGGCAGTGGGCGAATACGCAGACTATACCTCTGCAGAGCGGTAAGAAATCCCCCACCCACGCAATGACTGTCTTGGATATGATACTAAACCATCTTATGGTGAGGTTCCACTCTTAGAGCTTTTGGAAATGTGGAGTGCCCCTTCATAGCAATAACTCTCAGGTCCACTCAGACCAAATGTAATACCTATTAGGGTACCATTTATGGATCAATTAGAACTGTTTAACTATTAACTCTACTTGAAACGCTTTCACTGGGTCCAAACAAGTGAGTTCTTTTTTTTTTAAAGTATGTTACTTACAAATTATTCACATAAAAATCATAATATATGTATAATCAAGATTCTGCATTAAATGACCGTCCACGGTTAATATGCCATTAAACCAAATAACCTAACCTAATCCTGATAGATAGATAGATAGATAGATAGATAGATAGATCTAAGTTATTGTAGAATATAGAATGCACTTTTTAAAAACATAATTTGGCATTAAATAACCATAAAGGGTTGATATGCAATTAAACCAGATAACTCAACCTAACCTATTCCTGATAGATAGATAGATAGATAGATAGATCTATCTGAGTTATAGTGATATATGATATACAATATATTTATAAACAGAATTTGGTATTAAATCACCATCATGGGTTGATATGCCATTAAACCTAATAACCTAACTTAACCTTAACCCTAGGAATTTTCTAAGACGATAAGAAAAATCAATTTAAAAATGCTAAAAAAATACCCGTGTTTTTTTAACAAAACGTTTCATACTCTACACATATCCACACATACACATCGACACGGGCACACACACACAATTATATATATATATATGTATGTATATATATATATATATATATTGACAGCGAGAGGGGGAAATAGAGGGAGAGAGGAGGAGAAAGACTTACAGGCTCATTCTCCCTTTATTTCTGTTTTTCTTTTTCTCGCCCTCCCTCACCCAAACAATTAAACACCCAAAGAAAATATTTCTTTCTTATATGTTTGATTTCAGAATTTTATATTCAGAGATATATATAGATTAGCCTTGATACACGCCATAACCGGGAGAAAACAGTTTTAGATATAAGTAAAGTAAGTAAAGTTGGCGACCGTAGTCGAGGGTGACCAGAAGGCTCCCTTTTCAATAGCTACTACACCGTGGTGTAGGGGAGGGCGTTACTCCTATCCCTGGATTGCTCCACTTTACCCTTGATACGTACCTTATAATGCTGAGTATTAAGCAAGGAGGTATCAAGTACCATCTTTAATGTCTTTGGTATGACGCGACCTAGGATGGAACCCCGGTCTCCCGACCATTGGCAAACACTCTAACCACTAGGCCAATGAGCCGGTGTTTTAGATATAATACCATCGAAAAACATGACTTTTGGTATAATTCTACTAACACACAAGTGAAAAAAATAGCTACACTATTTTCATATGAAAAAGTAAATTTTGTTAGAAATCTTTCCAGATTCATAAGAAAGAACATATGTGTGACTTAATATCAGATGGTTCCTTGGTACACCAAAATTAGTAGTTCTTCCATTGAATGGCAGTATTAAAAGATTGGTAGGGATTCAACTTAAGAAAAATCAACGTAAACATGGGGAATTTATGAAGATGTCAACGGTTTTGGGTCAACGGTTTTGTGATATTTTTTCTGTCTTGTTGATGGTTGTAGCAAAGCTAACTTTCACCAGGAAACTAAAGTTGCGTAAAAACAAACGATAACTCCGTCAAATTATTGGGAATTCTAGGAATGAACACAACCTTCTTTTTTGCCTACCTCAATTAGAATAGCTACCTCTATGATATGTACGAGAGGTGCTTGACGACTGTCAAGCACCTCTCACGTGTCATCGAGGTGAGTACCACTTCACATATTTGGTGTGCTTTTATTTCTGAGAAAAATAATGAGTGTCCCAACTTTTAGGTATAGTCGGGAAAGAGGAACATCAAGCAGTTTAAAATAGTCGAGAAATTCAGCTGGGTTCTGAACAGTTCCAGAAGTGTTCAAAACTACATCAGTAGATTTGTACAACTGAACTTCCTCAAAAATCTATAAGAATTATTTTAGTTTATTTATTTGAAAGCAGAAATGCCTCGGTCCCAGCGACACTTCTATAATGTTGAGATATGTTTATAAATGCATACCTTATGCATTCATTCACTGATTTGACTATACTCTCAACATCCTTTATATCAATTGGGCCACTTGCATCTGGGGGTATCTTCTGTCACTCAAAATTAGATATTTAAGAAGTAGTCTGCAGTTTGATCCTTTTTTTTTAAACAAATATACATATTTGTTGAGTGTTCTAACTTCGGTACGAAAGGCTACAGGTCAGATTATTTAATGCACGTCTTAATCGATTTGGTCTAATGTTCGCAAAGCGTATCATAGAGTTGAGGATCAGCTACTGGATTATGAAACACAGTAGAATAGCTTACCTGTGAGAACTGAATTTTCTTTTTGGCTTGCAAGAAGACCACTTTCCATCACTTAATGTTGCAGCACTTTACAGATCTTGTAGCTGGTGGTAAAAGGCACGTAGCTTGTAATTTTTTTCTTGCGAACCAAATTATCTCGTAAAATAATTCTTAGTGGGAATATTCAGTTCAGTTCCAAGGGGTCGAACCGTCCGGGAAGCGTCTGACCTCGTTTACAAGGATAAAGGTCTGGTTTATTGCTTTATGTCTAAGGCGCTCACTTTAGTAGGAAATACCGACGGAGCATTACAAATTTTGTTACTGGGAGGGTCTCTTTCTGAGAGGACTCCTAGGTTGAGTCGACTTTGTATCACATTCTATTATCTTGGTTCGAGTAGATGAATTGTACAAACTTATCTTCAAGAATATATGATTTTTACAGAAATACAAAACATAAAGTTTGCAAACTAATTTTGTTAATCTCCGGGGTCTTTAAATCGAATCTGAACATTTCCACCCAAACATTTGCGAGATAAAAAAATTTATACAGTATCACAAACTAAATATTTCACTCCATTTTTTCAGAAAAGGGCACATTATTTTTTACATTCTCTTATGACATCGAATAAGCATCTTAGAGATCCGCACTACATAGTCTATTTCTCCATTAGATGACTTGTAAGTTTTCATGTCAATGGGCTTCGTCATTTGAGCAAAGCACGGACACAAATACGCATAAAAATAAGCCACAATTATTAGTATCTATCTCCCTATCTACCTGCGTGTGTAAATCCCCTACACTGAGATTGGCGATATCTCATGGTTAAGATATCCGACTGACGTTAAGTCAACTGGGTTTTGATCCCAGCTCGAAGGATCTCACGTGTCTAGTCACATGGAAGAGTTGTGATACAACGAAAAAAAATCAGTATGTTGATGACAATATATATATATGCTGGTTTATTTTGTTTGGCATACAAAGTATTATCCAGAGGCAAGTTTAATTTAGAAACTAAAAAAATTTATTTCAATTTAAGTAAAAATTCTGGAGGTCATCTTTCTCTGTTTCTCTATTCACTGTTATACCAATGCATTCATATTTTTACAGTCCTGAACGAATAAATATGTTTTTATGAGAGGGATCAATTAAATTTTCCGTTATGACGTGGCTAAAGAGCGGGACTGAGATATCATAGTGAGCGAATTCTAACTGCAGTCGCGCTATTATGTTGACTTTCGACCTGATAACCTTGGGAGAGGTGTGAACTTCTACATTCCTCGAGCTAAACTGAACTTGTGTCATAACGCACTCGTGAGGAGGGGTTGGTAAATTATAATGTCCCCAGCTATGGTTAAAAAGTATCTCTAAATTTCTTCTATAACGGTTACTTTAGCATTAAATAACCCACGAAAATTCATATGCCATTAAACAAAGATACTAAAGAAACAGAACCGTACATTTTTAGAACTTTTCTCTTCCGCATTAATCATTATATCTATAAACTTATAAAGCTTACGGTACTAAATAACATGTAGTCCTAAATGTCTTATTTTTAAGCCGAAAAAGATTTTTTTGAGTGACCCATTTGTAGATATATATCATTGCAATCTTTAGATGTATATATATACATTAAGATGAACGACACACCATCAAATCTATATTGGTAAGATTAACTATCTTTTTTTAAAATCAAGTAAATTTTGGTATTTCTGTCTGAAAACGTTTTTAGTATTACTCAACGTTTTAGAAATAAAACAGTAAAAAAAGTTCGTTTAAGCTAGAGATTAAAAAAATCTGTGATACTTTGTATGCCAAAATTTCTGTCATATAATCACCCTTTAAAAAGTTAATAACACAATCTCGCTAGCAAGTACATTCAGAATATCCAATCAGTGCGGTTCCATGGAGTATCTTTTTCCTGGGCAACGATATCGAACATCCGCCTGTCTTAAAGGGATTACTTTATCGATCGTATTTTCTGCGATGTCGGCGGAAGTTTTATCACAGATTCGTGCACATTGGCAATTTTTTCACCCCACCCTCGACATGTTCAAAGGATTTGCAATCTTCTCATTCGTGGCTCCTGTTACTTGCGCTTTAGTGAGGAACCAGAATGATTGGTTCACAATGGGGAAAAAAAACAGATATTTTTTCTGAACAAAGCATCTTAATTTCAATCTTTGTAGCACGACCGGAAGTACTTTCCGCGGACCTATTATTATTATTATTATTATTATTATTATTATTATTACTTTAAAGGTTGTCAAGTGCGGCTGTTAAGCTCGATATCAAATTATTCCTTATTTAAAGAATTTGTATTATAAAGTAAAAGTAAAGTTGGTGACCGTAGTTGAGGGTGACCTGGAGGCTCCCTTTTCAATAGCTACTACACCGAGGTGTTGGGGAGAGCGCTACTCCTTTCCCTGGATTGCTCCACTTTACCCTTGATACGTACAGTATAATGCTGAGTGTTAAGTATGGAGGTATCAAGTTCCATTTTTGAAGTCTTTGGTATGGCCCGACCTGGGATTGAACCCCAGTCTCCCCGACCATTCGCGAACACTCTACCCACTAGGCCAATGACCCGGTCATTGTATTATAATTAATCGTAATGTAACTGAAGTGTAATAAATAAGTAAAACCGACTAAAAAATATTGCTGAAGATCATCCCCTCTTAGAAAACAGAAATATTTGATAGTCTACTCACTCGAAATTTTACCATTTTGCTTGTTCACTTTTGAGATTAACCTTGAAAATTTTGAAGCTTGGAGAATTATAAAATAAGTATACAATAAAATTCATTATTACTTTTTTTTTGTTTTTGCTTTTATTTAACAGGGACCATTCAATAAACAAAGGGGATCTATCTATCTATCTATCTATCTATCTATCTATCAGTCAGTGAATTTTTATAAAAGCAAAGTAAATAGCTTTTTCATAATTTTTTCCATTTATACAAAATATGCATTGTTTGTAATAGGTTTATATAAAAAAAAAATTATGTTAATCTCACAAAGATATTTGTTTTGAAGCTATTCAAAATGATAGCAAATCAAACTGCGTGTTCCAGACATGAACAGAGATCTTACACTAAATTTTTGGCGACTGATAAGTGCAACCATGTGAAATTTACAGAAGAATGTGTGATGTGTATAAAAAAGAATGTTTTATGGAGGTTGTAATGGTTATCGTCGTAGGAAATGGACACGGCGACACGATTTCAAATCCTGGACGAGAGTGATTGCATTTCACATGGCACTAATATCCTTGGGAAAGGCATGAATCCAATTATTCTCCCTCCAGCTATAGGTAAAATAGTAGGGCAGACTGGGTTATTCAGCCTTGTTGAGGCAACTAGTCTAGGAGAAGGAAAACTCTGAATTAAAACCTGGCAAACTCCGCTTAAAAATTGACCTAGTGTCATATCCTGCCCGATCGGAGGGGTTGGTAAATATGACAAAAAAGAATGTTTTAGTAAAAAAAATGTTTACAAATGGGGCAAATATAGTTTTAGTTAAAAAGACAGTCCATAGAATAAAAACATACAGATTCTCCCGTAAAGTAAAAGATTCCGGGCGCAGTGATCGATAAAGAAGGTCACGCTGACAGTCTTCTGGGACATGAAAGGACCGATCATCATCGATATCCTTGATCTGTAAACAATACTTCCAGTTGCTTAGTGTTGTGGTATCATCCCTGCTTCGATACACAATGGACTCTTCCAATAAAGATATAACTGTTGACTGTAATCCACTCAGGGAGTAAGGAGCAAAGTTTCACTGGCGACATTGTATTGTTTTCTGTAATATATAATTTTTGTTCTTCTCTCTAAGTACGTGTTTATCTTATTCATTTTATGCCCTTTTCTGAGGACATAACACTTACTCTTTTGGTGATATTCACCTTATTTACTGAATGACCATCGCAGTTTTGTTATTCGTTTTATTTCGTCAACTTTCCCTTTTTTGCCCAATTTATTTATATTAGTTGTTTTTTTAATCGTTGTTTTTTTTTACTTTTACTCTTTCCTCTCTTTACTAATAACACGACATAATTTCAATTATTTTCATCTCTGTTTTTTTCTCATTATCTCTCATTAGTCTGACACATTTTCCTAGTCTTTCTTATCAGTATATATATTTACCCAACCCCTCCGCTCGAGCAGGATGTGACACAGGGTCAACATTTTAACGGAGTTTAACAGGTTTGAATTCAGAGTTTTCCTTCCTTCTCTTAGTCTGGTTGCCTTTTTTAAGACTAAAGAACCCAGTCTACCATAATATTTACTCATAGCTGAAGAGAGATTAACTAGATTAATACCTTTCCCAATGGTATAAGCGCTATGTGAAATGCTATCAGTTTCGTCCAGGATTCGAACACATCTTATCGTATTCATTTCTTACGACGATAACCATTAAACCATAGGAAGTAGCAGTATACATCATTTATATATTGTCATCACCACAACTGGAATTGGACATATTTTTATAAGCGTCAAACTTTATCTCAGTTCGTGCAACTCAATGAAATGCTTGATATTGTTTAATTTACGTCACATTTTGTTTTCGTTTTATAAATTAAGAAAAATTATCAGTTTAAAACAAATAATAAACAAGCAAAATGGACTTTTTATTTGCAATTACCATGAATAATTCTTGACGCGTAATATTCAGCGCAACAAGTAATAAATCATTACTTTGACCAATGAGAATGCCAGTATGAAAAGGTTGTTTGGCGATATTACTATGGAACAATCAAAATAGAGCTGGACAGGTCAGCGATTTTTAGCAAATTCAAAGAGCAAGTTTGAGGGGGTGTCCCTGTGGTGTAATGGTTAAAGAGATGGTCTGCGAAATCTTAGCACGCGAATTCGAACTCCAGTCGCGCTATTATATTCACTTTCGGACAAATACCCTTGGGAAAGGTATGAACCCCCTTATCCTCCCAGCTATGGGTTAAATAGTATCACCCCTGTTCTTCTAGAAGGATGGCTTTGGCATTAAATAACCCACGAAGGTTGATATGCCATTAAATAAAGAAACCAAGGGCAAGTTTGCTGGAATGATGAGGGTCCTAAGAATGAAAGCATTGTTTTTTCCAACCACCTGTTTATCATTAAAACTATCTTTAGAGTTATCTAAAAAATTATGAAACAGTATTAATACGTTTTTTGGTTTGTGTTTTTTTTTTTTCTTTTTTTTTTTTTTTTTCCTTACTTTGAAATAAGGCCAAATGTATAAAGCACCTACTGAGAATCGAAACCACGAGCACTGTTATATTTGCTTGGTAACAATTCCATCAAGCAAGAAAAAACAAGAATGGCTTTAATTTGGCCCATGGCCACAAATATGGTAAATCTAGTGAGAGTCTGCAATAATAATTTCTTAACTACGTGATACGCATCTCTTAAACACACACACAAACACACATACACACACACATACACACACACACACACATATACATTCGCACCCAAACTAAAAAATAAACAATACCTACATAACGACCAATTGATATGATCGAAAGCGCATGAGAAAATAACCTAGAGCAATTTCTATATCAACGGGAGACTGATTCAAAGAAACTTGTAAGAGAATCACAGAAAAAAAAAAAACATACGATTATGAAAATGGAAACTTCCGTAGTCTTTAACCAAATTTTCATAAAAAATCTACAAAATTTAAATTCGATGAATCTGCAGCGCCCAGCGGTTAGAGTGTTCGCCAATGGCCCGGGAGACCTGGGTTCAATCCCAGGTCGAGTCATACCAAAGACTTTAAAAATGGTACTTGATACCACCTTGCTTAACACTCAGCATTATAAGGTACGGTTCAAGGGTAAAGTGGAGCAATCCTGGGAATGGAGTAGCGCCCTCCCCTACACCTTGGTGTAGTAGCTATCGAAAAGGGAGCCTTCGGGTCACCCTCGACTATGGTCGCTAACTTTACTTTAACTTATATATATATATATATATATATATATATATTAGTTTTATAAACATTTCATAACATGGAAACTAAATGAAATATGAATAAATATACTAAATATATATATTCATTTTTAATATGATATATATATATATATATATATATATATATATATATATATATATATATTGTGTGTATATATATACACATACCATAAAAGTCCCAAAAGAAAGTTTTATATATATTCATATTGTATGTGTATATATATATACTCCATGACTCCGCAGCATATGATAAAAGTTATATATATATATATATATATATATATATATATATATATATATATATATATATATATAATTAAAGTCCCAACCTCAATAAAATTAATTCCGAAACCATTGCTAATGTACTCAAATGTTTTTAGCTACTGTTGCCGTTTATAGTACTAGATTTTAAAAAGAAACAAAAAACGCTATAGCTGAACACCGGTATAAATAAAACACCTAATGCTTAATTCTTACAAAGTTATGTAGTATTTGCAAAGATTCTATTGCTTTTGCAATATACCCCTCCTGATGATGGCCTTTATTGGGGTAGAAAGTACTTGAGAACAAATAATTTACTATGGGAAGTTTATTAGCCAATTCTGGTTGGATATTTTAAGTTCCATACGGTAACTTGAACGGGTCAAAATAAAAATATGTAGACAAAAGACGTCTGTACTTTTTAACCAAATATGTATTAATGAAAAAAATTCTGCCCAAATACACACAGATACATACTGATATATATAATATATATATATATATATATATATATATATATATATATATATATATATATATATATATGTACTAATTTCTGAGAAGTTGTATTGACTTTTGTTTAAAAAATTGATTGTTTACTAAAATCTTCTAATGAACATGAACAATTTTTTCAGCTCCTTCATATACATATATATATTTTTTTTTTTAGAAAAGCATTATTTGGTCCATGAGAAATACTAATATCAACATGTGAATGATTTCTTCGGGTCAGTTTTTTTTTTCACTATTTTCAAAGCACACATCAATTTTGAGCTGTTTAGAATCATAAAATTTACTTGGTATACCTGGAAATACATCAAGGGGTTTCTTGAATACATTTTGAGAAAGACTCAAATAAAAACTCTGCATTCATTGAAGAGCCTCACCTTCCTTTTTTATATACTGGGCTGCCATTTTCTCTAGATGATCTTCTTGTCTTGTTTGTTTCTATTAAACGCTTTCAACCTGTCTGACTCTGGCCTTTTTTTTCCTTTATCTGCTTGCTTTTGTGATTGACACTCTTTCTTCGTTTCTGCTTCACTTTTATGAATAGTTCTCAGTTCCTTTTATAGCAATACTCTCATTTTTAAAGTATAATTGCGAGATAGAGTCACATACTAATTTACCACTAAAATGTGTCATTTTTGGCTGCATTACTGATCATAAAGGCCAGAAAACAATTCTACCCCTTATTGTTCTCCAGTTATCTCGAACTTGACCGCTTATGTCAAACCATTTTTGATATTTAAAAAAAATCCCCACTCAGTTTTACAATAAATTGCTTCATTTGGCTAAAAATAAATATTTTTGCTTTTCAATAACCTCTGACGACTTCGGATGAGTTTGGAGACAAGCTCGAATAATCTCAACTTGGAATCTTGCAAGTTTTTGTGTCAAAAGTTATACCAGTGGCCTTTGTCGCTTAAGCGTGTCACCGATACACACAAAAAAAGAAGCTGCCACTATTAGTATAGATATAAAAGAATTTTTTCAAAAGCCAAGATCATAAATATAGTTT
>CAUZXS010002301.1:60000-72500 GCA_963585895.1 Sepioteuthis lessoniana
ATTGACCCAGTAGTGCTTCTATCTCATCTTGGCTGGGTTGTTCAACCGTGGGTCACTGAGGGCCCAAAGGCCTTTGTCTGCCACTGGCTCTCAATTCGGCATCTTGTCTCCAACTGACTGTTTTTCCAAATACCCAAATTCTCTGCCCATCGCTTCTGGGCATTACGTCATTCATACTCCAGGTCTATTTCCTATCTGGGGTTTATTATGACAGTTGTGATTGTCATATCCTCTGCAAGCGAGCATAAACTGTACCCAATGTCTGTGCACCTGAACTAAGAGCTGAATATTTCAAAGCCCAACCAAAATGAATGATAAAATATAATTAACGAAAAATGATTAATATAAAAAAGTCATTCCGTAATTATATAACACCACCAGTTAATCAACTATTTCTCTCTGCGTGAACTACAAAGCAGAAATCAACTCTATCAAAGTATGACAAATAAATGAATTACATATTCATAAACGTATACAATAATTGCATCTGCGTTAAAAGGCTTTTTTAATAGCCATACCGGATTATATATTGTTGTACTTCCTGTATCATGCTCGCCCTCTTCCATAAATACACGTCAACGAGAGCGTCAGATGGTGTTCACCAATCAGCATGACACAATAACGCGTGATACCATGCGTAGTGGACGGATAGTCACCCACTGGACACTACGCTTCCTATCAACTAACTACTGTTAAACCAGGTTCACTTGTCTCTTGTTTACTTGAATATGTTTTTCTATCAACCTTTTTGTGTTCCCCGTTTCTTTCTTTGTCTGCATCACCACATATATTCATCTTATTAATGTAACATAAAGTATATATGTATATAGATTTTCCGTCCATGGCTCATCAGTTTAGGTTGCTCTTTTTTATTTTTTTGTTGTTTTTTTTTTAAATTTGTTTTTGCATTATTAAATTGGAGTCCTGCCAAGAGGTTGACAAGGGTATAAATACTAATAATAATCTACACTGAACATATTCAAAATCTGAAGTGGAAACTACTGTAAATTTTGCATTAGTTCTTTTCTATTTAAGATTTTTAAGGCGGACATTTTAAAAACAAGCAGTGCTTTTATTACTGGTAGATCTTCATAGCTTTTGGCCAAGTTCTGAAGATTCAAAATGATTTTAGAGGAATATCCACTACTTCGGGGTTGTATCTTCGCGTCTAGGTAAAAGCATTCCTGCATATCAAACACTATAGATCAACTGACTATACATTAGAACTTTGGATAGCCTATTGTCACTTATTTTCATAAAATAACTATTCCATATTGAGATATTTGGAGACATTGTCTTTCCATTTATATCCACATATTGAATGAAAGCAATATTTATGTTTATTTATATTTCATATTCTGTTTGTAAGCAGCATCCCACAAAATAGCCGCTGTAGGGCCACTTGCCTTCCATCTAAAAAAAAAACAAACAAATAAGACGAGCATGATATGTTGGACGCGGCTGAAGAAATAAGCACAAACTCCTAAGCGGCGTTCTCTCATAGACTCTTATACATTAGTACACCATACCATTGTTGTCTTATACATTAATACACCATACCATTGTTGCCTGTGTGGACACAGGATGAAGTTTAGTGAACGTGTTAGAAGCAATGGCCGATAGGGATAGATTGTAAAAGAGTCAAGGGACTGAGTACTATCGATTTATGGCAATATTTACGTTTTATTGGCCTAGCGGTCAGAGTGTTCGCCAATGGCCCGGGTTTCATCCCAGGTTGAGTCATACCAAAAACTCAAAAAATGATACCTGATGCTTCTTTGCTGAACACTCAGCATTATAAGGTATGGATTAAGGGTAAAGTGGAGCAATCCAGTTAAAGGAGTAGCGCCCTTCCCTACACCTCGATGTAGTAGCTATTGAAAAGGGAGCCTTTGGATCACCTTCGACAATGTTCGCTAACTTTACTTTACATATAATATCTATAAGGGACCCATTATTCTGTGACATCGAGGAGGAGAAAGAACAACTGTCTGATGTACGGCAACGCTAGTTCTAATTAAAATCCTCTGTTCCTTCTATATACGATGACATTGTCATTCGGACATCTGTCGTTTTTGAATTTCTGTTTATAATCACATCATTAATTGATGCACTAGAATTGACTTTACTATCCAAAAATAAGGAATAATTTCTCGTGGTTACAGTCATGTTCCATTTACAATTATACTTAAAGACAATGTAGCGGTTTTTTGCTGCTTTACTACAGCTCTATACATTGGAGTAAGTTGGAGGGGTTCGTGATGTAATGAGTAGTGTCGTATGAAATGGACTCGACGACCCGACGTCAAATCTCGGACGAAGCTGTTTGCATTTCATATCGCTCAAAACCCCCTGGGAAAGTTAAGAAAACAAGTATTCTTCTTCCAGCAATGGATAAATAGTAGAACAGACTGAGCTCTTTAACCATGGTATAGCAACTGGTTTGAGAGAATGAAAACTCTGACTTCAAACCTGTTAAACTCCGCTGAAAATTGACCCTGCGTCACATCAAGCTCGTGCTGAGGGGTTGGGTATATACATACGCAAGGTTAGGTTTAGGTTAATGTATAACCTATGTCTTGTGTGTGCTGGTATTCAAACTAAATGCTTTATATTCATCAATTATCTACACAGCTTTGATTGATGTCACCGCAAACGTACTATCACCTACAAAAAATAAATCCAAGATTAAGTATATCCTAATTTGTGCTTTGGCCTCAAACTGGGTTTCATTTTTTTTTTTTAGATACATCTACTGTTTAATGTTATAATATGCTTATGTCGATATCGATAAATGTACGAAATTTCGCACATTTATCGATATCGACATAAGCATATTATAACATTAAACACTATGAAAATTCAATCACACAATATTCATTCTTGTAACTATTGGTTTCAACGAACAAATCAGAATAATCCCCACCTGAAACAACAGACACTTTTACTACTTGATGAATGAAATCAACACATTCAACGTATTAATTGGTCTGTTAAGTCTTTTAAAAAATTTCCGTAAACTATTTTCATTGACTCTATTGAGTGCTTACGTCAGATCAACAAAAATCATTTATAATCTTTGCTCTTTCAGCAAACTTGCAGAGTGAAAAATATATCACTGAGAGCAAAATCTACAATTGGATCCTGAGTATATATCATCTACCTGATGTGGAATTAATTACTAAAAATGTTTTACCTTTATTCTTAAACAGATGTTTTCTAGAAGCACCTTTGATGTACCATAGAACCTTACCATGCACCCAGGAGACTATATAACTCAAACAGTTTACATTTCAGTTTCTTTCCACAATATATAAACATATCGAGAGGTATACCATCATTTCTCCAGAATCTTAAACCCGCTTCATAAATTCCATGATTTCATTTAAACAAGGCTCTGAAGAAAGCTAAAGAGTTTTTTAGATATCTATGGAAAACAATCGAAGACATTATCTACAATATAACCAGTATTTTTTTAAAAATTCGTTGAGTGAGATAAATTTTTTTTCGGATGCAACTATTTCCGAATCAGATGATAATATATTATGAGATGATAATACTAGAGATATCCAATTTTCTTTTAGTTCATATTTTAGAATATTTATGATCACAGCTTTATGGGATTCAAAGGTTTTTACAGACCACCAAGATCCTTAATTTACTGCACCAAGGTTTAACACTTCTTATATAAGAAGTGTAAAAATTGTGTGCAGGGATCTCTTGCGTGCAATTTTGCATACAGCTTCGGATGAAATTTTGTCATTTGTTCAATTGCTTTGCTTCTTTACCTTAAAATTAGAATATCCTTATTGTTTCCATTTGAAAATTCCTTATCTTTCGGAGCAGACCAAATACTTCAAATTGTATATATATTTATCTAATCCCTTCACTACGAGCAGGTTGAGACACAAGGTCAATCTTTAAGAGGATTTTAACAGGTTTGACTTTTCCTCCACTTAGACCAATTATCATACCACGGTTAAAGAGCCTAGTCTGTCCAACTATTTAATCATAGATGGCAGGAGAATAGGATATTAGCACTATGTGAAATGCAAACAGCTTTGAAGAATTGAACTCGGGTTACTACGACCATTTTGTACGACGAAGACCGTTACACTACGAGCTTCCCTAAATGATGAATAGTGTGTTGTTTTCCATATAGAATTTCCAGGAAGCAGAAATATCCTTCAAGCCAATTTGACAACTATTACTTCTTAGCATCTGATTTCAATAGCGGGACATTGATTCTTTCCAGGACTTTAAACATTTGAAATCTTTTATTCAAAAGATTTTAAAACGAAATTTTACTTCACGCTGAAGTATGATCAGAAAGGTACTGTGTACCACAAACTGATCGATTTAAGAGAAAAACATTCTGTTAAATCCTGCTTCTTTTTTTATCACGTAATCAATTAACTACCAATTCTTCGATCTGAGACGCATCAAGGAAAATTTTAAAACCTTTCTTTTGATGAATTGTATTGATGATACAGACTTTAAACTTTAGGTAAAATGAAAGACGCAAGTCATTCAAATTTATCTTCCCAAAGCTATGACATCCCAATATAGTAGACCATATGACACGAGAAATAATTTAACTCCCTGAATAACTTTTCATGACCCAGAATACTAGATATCATCAGTTTCCTGCATAGGGTCAGACATTGAAGATGCATAGCAACCCACGTCACACGTGATCCCACACTCAATTTCTGATCATACTGTGGAAGTGGGAGCAATTATTTTACAATATCACATCAAAAACAAAACTTACCCCGGAAATACATTACCCACGTATATAGTAAAATGTAAATTTAGCGACCAGAAGGCTCCTTTTTCAATAGATACGACACCGAAGTGTAAGGGAGGGTGCTACACCTTTCGCTGGATTGCTCCACTTTACCCTTGATACGTACCTTATATCGCTGAGTGTTAAGCAAAGAGGTATCAAATATGATTTTTAAAGTCTTTGGTATGACGCGACCTGAGATTGAACCCAGGTCTTCCGGACCATTAGCGAACACTCTACTCACTAGGCCAATGATTTGGAATGATAACAGAGATGCCAATATTGTACTTGTCTAACTCTCTCGCAATAAGGGCTGACTTACGCTTTTGGTTAAAAGCCATTATATTGAAATGTCTTAACATTTCAAGGCTTAGCCTTCAATTTCAAGCATCTATCTATTACAATCATTGTTTCAACAGCTAAATAAGATAACCAGATAACTACAGCAAGCTTTTAGGTGTATTATGGGCATGTAATGTTTTAGGTTTTTTATTGCCTCCCTCCAGCATGGGGAAGCATTGTTTTACCGGCTCGCTTTGTTATCACTTGGAGGAAACAAGCTGCAAAATTGCCCATGTATTTTGGACAAGAACGGCTGTCACATGAATGATCACCAGTTTTCGGAACGCAAGGAAGAAACTTCTAGGAGTATACTCTACCTGTCTACGTTACAACTGCTGTGATGTGAATGAACTATGTATGATAATGAAGGTGGAATATCAAGATCACTGAAAGAAAGTTCTTCGCTGTTTAACTATCTGCACGAATATTTTATTTACCAAGGTGAAACTGTACTTTTTTTTATCAAAATTGACTGAAAGAATTTGACGCATAAAGTAAAGTTGGAGACTTTAGTCGAGGGCGACCCGAAGGCTCCCTTTTCAATAGCTACTACACCGAGGTGTAGGGAAGGACGCTACTCCTTTCCCTGGATTGCGCCACTTTATTCTTACCTTATAATGCTGAGTGTTATGCAAGGTGCCATCAAGTACCATTTTTTTAATCTTTGATATGACGACCTGGGATTGAGCATCAGTCTCTCGGGCAATACGCGAACACTCTACCAACTGGGCCAATGAGCCGGATTTGATGTCAAGAATGCCACGAACTTACTGAAAACACTCCTCAGATTGTTATGTCAAAGTTTATTTCTTCTTATATTGTCACACAAAACGAATGATCCACTACCACTGAAACACACACACACACAAACACAGCCACACACACACACACACACATACACACTCACACATTTATTTACCCAACCCATCCGTCACGGGTAGGATGTGACACAAGTTCAATTTTAAACAGAAAAAAGCTGTTTTGAAATCAGTTTTCCTTCTCCTTGACCGTTTGCCTAATTAAGGCTGAAAACCCAGTCTGTCCTACAATTTACTCAAAGCTGGAGAGAGAATTAATAGATCCATACCCTTCCCAAAAGCCGTGGTGTGAAGTGAAACAAACAATCTCGTCCAATATTTGAACTCAGACGCTGATTTCATTGTCTACTGCTATGACCGTTACGGGAAACTTGCCTATATACGTTTCTTAAAGTCACTGACTAGTAAAAGTACCGCACATTTAAGTTGACCTTTCTTAGAATTTACACGATGGATTTCCTCTTTTCTTGAAAGATTGTTAACCAAGACGTCAGAACAATCCTTTCTATATGCTATATATACATTAAATATACGCATATATTTTGAGCACAACACTCGTTAATACAATACATATATATACAACGATGAAGATGCGCATAATTGTCGTGGGAAATAAAATCAGCGGGCTGAGTTCACATCCTGCATTTGGCTGCTTGCATTTGACTACTAGTAAATGACCTTGGAAAAAGCTGAAATTCCTTGTTGCACTAATATGGGCAAATGGTAGGTAAGGTAACTGTTCAAGGAGAAGAAAAAACTGAGTTAAAACCATCGGTAATCCGCTTAAAAAATTGACTTGATCATATTTACCCAACCCCTCCGCTCGGGCAGGACATGACACAAGGTCAATTTTTTAAAGCAGCGTTTAACAGGTTTGAATTCAGAATTTTCCTTCTCCTAGACTAGTTGCCAAACCAAGACATAAGAACCTAGTCTGCTCTACTATTTACCCATAGCTGGAGGGAGAATAATTGGATTCATACCTTTCCCAAGGGTATTAGTGCTATGTGAAATGCTATCAGTCTCGTCCAGGATTTGAATTCGTGTCGCCTTGTCCATTTCCTGCGACGATAACCATTACTCCACGGGCACATCCGCATCCTAAACATGACGAAGGGGTTGGGTAAATGCATATATACACAATGAAAATACGATAATGAAGATATATGTGCATATACTCAAATACTCTATAAAATTATCATCAGTAATGTATACGCACTCGTATATATATATATATATAAACTACGCTAACCATCCCAGAGGTCGACGTGGGATCATCACTAGTAACTGCATGTTTATGAGCGTCTCCAAAACCCACTACTCAACATTCTCTCCCGGATTCAGCTACATTTTAAGTACTAGGAAAGCACTAGAGATGGTATTTACACACACAGATACATATGTGTACATACATACATACACACATAAATGCATTCACACACACACACACACACGCACAAACACACACACACACACACACACACACATATATATATATATATATATATATGTGTGTGTGTGTGTGTGTGTGTGTGTGTGTAAATCAACTAGAAGGATCATCATTAGTTTGAAATATTAATGGTCACCTCTGGTGGACAATCAACATTTATCAATCATAAGAAATTCAAGTGTCTCTGTAATTACGTTCTATGCATCCTATTTTGTGTTTCACTCTGGGGAATTCAGTCACCTTCACAGACCTCTTTTACTGGTTTCTGGTGAACATATACGTGCAGATTGAAAGTAAGAAGCTACCTATGTACGCATTCACCAGCTTTGAATCGATGATTATGGAAGCCTTCGGTACGTTATTAACAATGATGCGACTCATGATTTTGGCAAACAGATAGTTCTACCTCCAAGCTTCATAGAAGAGTCAAGATATATATATGGACGCACAATGAACTACACTAGGCACTATAGCCGGCCAGGTCTTTATCTGTAATCCAAAGTGGTCAAAAAAAAAAAAAAAAGGAAAAGAGAGTTATGTTCAGAACAACAAGCAATTAAATAACAAGAATCAATCGCTTTTTAATCCAGACAAATGTTTATCTTATTAATAGCACACTTGATAAGAACTTTAGGACTGTTCGGGAATTGATATACTTCATTTTGAGGCAAAAGAGATATTTTCCACGCTCACACACATTATTATGTCATTATAATAATATCCAACCTTCTAAAATCTGTTCTTTCATCTGATGGGTCGTCTTCATTGCATCATAACAAACATGCTAGATTGAGACATAACTGTAAGCTAGTTCTAACTCCAATCGCGCTATTACTTCCATCAATTTGACCTGATATGGGTTAAATAGTACCACTATTATTCTATACGGCCACTTACTTCCCATCTCACAAGCCAATTAAGTAAAACAAACAAAACATGTGGGTCACTGCTGGAGAAGCAAGGACGAACTCATAAGCGACGTTCTCTAAGTGACTCCTGCACATGGACGTGCCAGTGTTACCCGGCCAACAAAAACTTATATCAGTTCCGTGAGGACACAAGCTGCAGTCTAGAAAGACCAACCAGGAGTGATGGATGACAATGCAGGACAGCGACAGTGAGTCATGAAACTCTGTGCTACCATCACATCTTGATGATGATGATGATGAATATTCTTCTTTAAGGATCGCTTTGTCATTAGATAACCAACGAAGGTAAATATGCCAGTAAAAAAGAAACCAAAACATCTAAGATCTAACTGTTTATTATCAAATATTTCAAATTATCATGGTATACATATTTACCCAACCCCTCCGCTCGGGCAGGATATGACACAAAGTCAATTTTTAAGCGGACTTTAACAGGTTTGAATTCAGAGTTTTCCTTCTCCAAGACTACTTGCCTCAACAAGGCTGAAGAACCCAGTGAGCCCTACTATTTACCTGTAGCTGGAAGGAGAATAATTGGATTCATACCTTTCCCAAGGGTATTAGTGCTATGTGAAATACAATCAGTCTCGTCCAGGATTTGAACTCGTGTCGCGGTGTCCATTTCCTATGACGATAACCATTACACCACGGGCACCTCCAGGTGTATGGCATCAGCAAAACATTCAGTCCAAATTGTCGATGCATGCTACAGATTCTACTTTACCAGGAAGAAAGGTAAGTAAAAATCCACCAACAAATTTATCCATGAGAATTCCTTAAAGAAAAAAAAAGAATTCAAATGCTTCGTGATTATTCACTGTACAAAAAATGTAAGCTTAAAAATGGCCAGTCAGTAAAGATGGTGACCATAGTCGAGGGTGACCTGAAGGCTCCCTTTTCATAAGCTACTTATATATATATAATCACTGAGAAAGGAGAAAATCAGTAAGTATATTCCATTATAAATTATATTATTATATCATAAACTTTACGAGCTCGCAATTTGGATAATTCCGTTTAAGCATTTCTATTGAATATTGATATCATATAATGATAATATATATATATATATATATATATATATATATATATATATATATATGTGTGTGTGTGTGTGTGTGTGTGTGTGTATGTGTGTGTGTGAGTTATATTATAGTAAAGTTGGCGACCGTAGACGTGGTTGACCCGAAGGCTCCCTTTTCAATAGCTGTTACCCAGAAGTGTTAGGAAGGGCGCAACTCCTTTCCCTGAATTGCTCCACTTTACCCTTGATACGTACCTAATAATGCTAAGTGTTAAACAAGGACTTATCAAGTATCATTGTTTTAATCTTTGGTGTGACTCGACCTGGGATTGAACCCCGGTTTCTCGGATCATTGACAAACACTCTACACAATAGGCTAATGAAAATAATTTAAGAAAAAATCATCTCTATTGAAAACAAGTGGATTGTTTCCAGTCATAACCAGTACCTATCAATGTAGCGTTCTGTAATAGCATTGAATCAATCAAGTTTGATCAAAGTTTGTATAGCAACACTGTAAGATGGAACCATAAATACAACTAATAGCGTTGCTTGATAAACAAAGATCTTATCTTCAGGAAATGCTGATCGAGTGTTATAAAATTCCAAAAAGATAACTTTAATTTTATTCTCTAAGCCGCACCATCAAAATGCGTTTGAAAAAATATTATTTTCTACTGCGTAGTGCATACTTACAAAAAAATCGTTTCAAAGTTGGACCAGGTGGACTCCCTGAAACCTTTTGAGTCATGCAATCGTCTTTTTAACAGGAATATTTCGATAAATCAATGGTGATCACACTCACCAATATAAGTAAGTTTTTATGAATCAAAAGTTTCTCACACAGCAATTGGATAAATGAAAAATATTCATTAAAAATTACATACATATAGTAACCCTAAAACCTTGGCGCACGGATTTTTAAAGAAATTAAGGGTCATGCTGGTCTGTAAAAACCTCTGATTTCCATAAAGCTGCGATCATAAATATTCTAAAATATGAGCTAAAAGAAAATTGGATATCTCTAGTATTATCATCTCATAATATATTATCATACATTTTATTATCTGATTCGGAAATAGTTGCATCCGGAAAAAATGTCTCTCAATCAACGAATTTTTTTTTAAATTACTGATTATGTTGCAGATAATGTCTTCGATTATCACAGTTAGCGAAGAACTCTTTAGCTTTGTTCCGAGTCTTGTTTAAATGAAATCATGGTATTTATGAAGCGAGTATAAGATCCTGCATAACTTATAGTATACCTTTGATATGTTAATATATTGTGGAAAGAAACTGAAATGTAAACTGTTTGAGTTATATAGTCTCCTGGGTGCATGGTAAGGTTCTATGGTACATCAAAGATGCTTCTAGAAAACATATGTTTAAGAATAAAGGTAAAACATTTTTTAGTTAATTAATTCTACATCAGGTAGATGATATATACTCAGGATCCAATTGTAGATTTTGCTCACGGTGTCAATGTTTTCAATCCACATTTATCGGAGAAAATTCGAGCCGAGGACCAAAGATTACACATGATTTTTGTTGATCTGTCAACAAAAGCGACTTACGGAAAGTTTTTAAAAACTTTCACCAACATGAGGGTCTCTTTATGAGATAAAAGTTTCTCGTTTTTTTTTTTTAAAGAACACGCACGGTCAATGAAAGGGTTTAATCCACTTATAAGAAACTGAGAAAACGAAGAGGACAATTTGCTTCGTACAGTCTCTAAACATCCGTAAAAAGTATGTCTGTGAAGCCTTACTGGGAAACAGTATCGTTGAAGTAATGAGGGGATTCCTTCTAATCGTATCGAATAAATGCATTATGTCTGTCAGAGGGTATTCAAAGCAGTGAATAAAATCCTTAAATATAACTGGCAATATCTATTTTATGAGAGGAATTGCTTTTGTTATGGCTGGTGATTTCAGACAAACACTATCAATACTCTCGGTATGTCTCAAAAAACCTTTTCCTAGCCAAGAGCACAAAAGCTTAAACTGTCGAAAATAGGAAAGTGTATTTGCAAGATCAACATGGTGGCTAACTTTTAAGGGATAATGTTTGGTTTGGTTTCTTTATTTGATAGTATATCAACCCTCGTGGGTAATTAAATCTCAAAGTCATCTTTGTAGAAGAATAACAGTGGTGCTATTTAATCCATACCTGGAGGGATAAATGATTTCATAATTTTCCCAAGGGCATTAGTACAAAAGTGAACGTAATGGCATGACTGGAGTCCGAACTCGCTTACTATGATGTCATAGTCAATCACGTTAGCCACTACGTTAAAGGAAATAATTTTCAAGTGATCTTTTCAGTTGGGCCACGGTAAATTCCTTTAAAATTAATTCCGATTAAGTTACCACAAAAGAAATCAAAACAGTTGTGAACACCTTGGCGAACGCAATGATGTATGTGTTTCTAGACATAAGTCAACACTTGAGGCAAATTTTAAGCTCACTATCAAGGGCTTTTGAAATTGGGAGCAAATACAAATATATCATATGATTTTAAGCGAATATCATATAAAATCTTTTATGAAAAGGTTCTCAAATCCAATCATAATATTCTGTATTTAATAAGGTAAATAAGAGTTTAATTAATTTTCAGATGTTGTCAATTGCTCTAATGCAATAAAAATGATTTCTTTTATGCTGATTTATATTATATTTCTATGAAGGGTGCATAGTATAACGGTCATCGTCGGACGAAAAAGACTTGGCGATCAAACTTAAAATCTTCATCCTCATTCGGTTGGGAAATGTATAAATTAAGCTCTGCCTTCCTGCTAACTAAGGGAAAATAGTATGGCAGATCTTACTGATGCAAAAACAGACCTATGAGAAGGAAACCTCTGAATTCAAACCAGCTGTGATTCTTTTAAAAACTGACGTTATGCTTTATCCTGTTTGTAGGTTAACTAAATGCATATACTTTTTCGATACACTTGACTATATATTGTATCATGCCAGCATACCACAAAGCATAGTTTCAAAATACTGGTATAAGTCGGTGAGAGAGAATTTCTTAAAAATTAAACGTTAGAATGAAAATAAGTACATGGTAAAGACAAAATACCGTAGTCGAGGGCGACCGTAGTCGATAGCTACTACACCGAGATGTAGGGGTGGGCGCTACTCCT
>CAUZXS010002301.1:75000-87500 GCA_963585895.1 Sepioteuthis lessoniana
GGACGATATGCAATAAAATTCTGTTTTAAACTTGGAAAAAAATGCCACAGAAACGTATAAAATGCTTCAGACTGCTTTCGAACCATCTTGCATGAATCGAGCATCAGTTTTTGAGTGGCATAAGAGATTCAAGGAAAGCAGAGAGTCTGTGAGGGATGATTAGAAGTTGGGAGGAGTAAGGAAGTCAGTACAACAGTGTTGATTGGCCAAAGGGTTAGGGTTAGGGTTAAGGTGACTATGTTGAGGTTTTAAGATGGTTCAGCAAGAGATTCCGTCGGAAGAGGCCGGCATTCTTCATATCGGGTCAGTGGCATTTCCACCAGAACAATGCACCTGTCCACAACTCCATCCTTGTCACAGACTATTTGACCAAGAGGGGCATCAAGACAGTTCCTCACCCTCCCTATTGTCCAGACCTTGCTCCCTGTGACTTGGTTATTCCCTAAGCTCAGAGGCTGTCGTTATGAGATAATTGAGATGAAAGAGGTTGTGATGAAGGACGTTGACACGCTCACACATGAGGACTTCCATGGGGCCTTCCAGAAGTTGTTGGAATTGTATAACAAGTGCATTGCAGCCGGAAGAGATTACTTCGAAGGGGACAAGAGTTTCATGTGTCTACTATCAATGAAAGTGTCAATACGAAAAAAGTCTGGAAACTCATTTAATGATCATCGTAAGAAGAACCAGATTCGTAGAAATTAAGGGTGAAGATACGAGATTACATCAAGTGACTAAATACAGAGTTTATTTTACATATAATACAATATATTTTAGACCAGTAGAGATGAGGTTTAAAATGATACAAGCGAGGAAAATGCTAACAAGTTAATGCAAATGTGTGAGAGCCCAGAAAGTAGTTTGGTTAACGTGTGATTAGAAAAGGAGGAGTATAGGAAATCCACTGTAATTAGAATTAAGTCGACTGATGGGAATTTGTCGCTAATAGAAGAATGATATTTTCTTCAAAAAGAGAGTTTGATTCGTTTATGCAAATAAAATAATAGAGTTTGGTCAATAATATCAAAAAAGGGGTGAAGTATTTACCGATAATTTTTTCTCTTCGGGGACAGTAGGAATTTAGATTCTTTCAGCCGAAGCTTTGTTCTTGAATCAAGTATGAGCGAAGTTGACCTCAATAGTATCCGGCGGTGGATTCGGGAGACAACTGACTAGCTAGTACGGACTCATGTTTATATATATGTTTTTTGAACCCTCAAGAACCCTACAGAAGTTTCTAGAGACTTCTAGAAAGTTCCACTCAATTTTTACGAAATCTAAAGGGTTTGGTGAATGGTAGCTTTTCTCATGGTAAAAAGGAATCAAGTAGCTATAGATTTAAGTCAGCATTTAAGTTAGATTTTGTATTTAATAGTATAAGGCATAAGGAAATAGGAAAAATGGAGCCTCGTAACAATACATAAAAATGTAAAGTTACCGACCTTAGTCGAGGCTGACCCGAAGGCTCCCTTTTCAATAACTACTACACTAAGGTGTAGAGGAGGGCGCTACTTCATTCCCTGGATTGCTCCACTTTACCCTTGATCCTTACCTTATAATGCTGTGTTAAGCAAGGCCGCATCAAGTTCAATTTTTTGAGTCTTTGGTATGACTCGACCTTGGATTGAACCCCGGTCTCCCGCACCATTGGCGAACACTCTACTCATTGGGCCAATGACCCGGCCTGAACTGGGAGACTTTATTAGATAAGTAAGTAAAGTTGGCAACCTTAGTCGAGGGTGGCCCGAAGGCTCCCTTTTCAATAGCTACTACAACAAGGTGTAGAGGAGGGCACCACTCCATTCCCTGGATTGCTCCACTTTACCCTTGATTCTAACCTTATAGTGCTGAGTGCTAAGTAAGCCGACATCAAGTATAATTTTTGAGTCTTTGGTATGACTCGACCTAGAATTGAATCACGGTTTTCCAGACCACTGGGGAACACACACACATTATTATGTCTCAATAATAATATCCAATCTTGTAAAATCTGTTCTTTCATCTGATGGGTCGTCTTCATTGCATCGTGACAAACATGTTAGACTGAGACATAACTCCAATCGCGCTATTACTTCCATTAATTTGACCTGGCTATGGGTTAAATAGTACCACTATTGTCCTTTACGGCCACTTACTTCCCATCTCACAAGCCAATTAAGTAAAACAAACAAAACATGTGGGTTACTGCTGGAGAAGCAAGGACGAACTCATAAGCGACGTTCTCAAAGGGACTCTTGCACATGGACGTGCCAGTGTTGCCCGGCCAATTTGCATCAGTTCTGTGAGGATACAAGCTGCAGTCTAGAAGACCAGCCAGGAGCGATGGATAACAGTGCGGGACAGCGACAGTGAGTCATGAAACTTTGAGCAACCATCACATCTTGATGATGATGATGATGATGATTCTTCTTTAAGGGTGGCTTTGTCATTAGATAACCAACGAAGGTAAATATGCCAGTAAAAAAGAAATCAAAACATCTAAGATCTAACAGTTTATTATCAATTATTTCAAATTATCCTGGTACACATATTTACCAACACCCCCCCCGCTCAGGCAAGATATGACACAAGGTCAATTTTTAAGCGTAGTTTAACAGGTTTGAATTCAATTTTCCTTCTCCTCTTGATGATGATGATGATGAATATTCTTCTTTAGACTGTGACATAATTGTAAGCGAAATCAAATTCCAATCGCGCTATTGCTTCCACTTTTGAATTAATATCCGCGGTAAAGTTATGACACCCCTAATTTCACCCGGCTATGGGTTAAATAGTACCACTACTGTTCTGTACGGTCTCTTACCTCTCGTCTCACTTTCGGGCAAATACCCTTGGGAAAGGTATGAACCCCCTTATTCTCCCTCCAGCTATGGGTAAATAGTAGGACGGACTAGGTTCTTCAGCCTTGGTGAGGCAACTAGTCTAGGAGAAGGAAAACTCTGAATTGAAACCTGTTAAAGTCCGCTTAAAAATTGACCTTGTGTCATATCCTGCCCGAGCGGAGGGGTTGGTAAATAGTACCTCTCGTCTCACAAACTATTGAAGTAAGACAAAAAAAACATGTGGGTCACAGCTGGAGAAGCAAGGACAAATTCATAAGCGACGTTCTCTTAGATACTCCTGCACATGGACGTACCAGTGATGGCCGGCCAACAAAAACTTACATCAGTTCTGTGAGGACACAAGATGCAGTCTAGAAGACTAGCCAAGACCGATGGATGATAGTGTGCGACGGCAAGAGTGAGTCAGGGAACACCGTACTACCAGCACATGATGATGATGATGATGATGATGATGATGATGATGATGATGAGTAATGTTCTTCTACAACTATATATATATATATATATAGAGAGAGAGAGAGAGAAATAAAGAAAGAAAGACAGAGAGAGAGGGAGAGAGATAGATAGATAGAGAGAGAGAGAGAGAGAGAATATCCTTCCATCTCTGCCTACAATTCAGTATTCTGAGGACAAACTCTCAGTATAAAATAAACTGTATCAACTCACACACAAATGCACAGATTATTTGATACGTGTGGTTCAGTGTATGTACACACACTTACCAATAACATCCTAATTATTCATAGAAATACCAAAATAAATCAAAAAGTAATCACAAGAAACGCATCTCAGCTTGCCTAAGTGGGACACACCTTACAGTTATTTTGAGATGGCCAATTCAGCTTATCTATTGCTATTTACTGTGTGCTTAGCACCTGTTTCGGTGGCCTAGCCTTCCTTATAAGGCAATTAATTTACCTCTTTGCTCTCAAAGAAGCACAGTTAACACTAAACAGGAATGACAAAGTTAAAAAAAGACAAAAAAAAAACAAAAAACAAAAGAAACCTGGGCATTTGTTGATTGCTTTTATATGCTGTTTGTATGAATTTTTTTAAATTTTTTTTATATTTCACTTCGTCTCTTCTTTCTCTTTTCCTTTCTCTTTCTCTTTTTATTTCTTTTGTTCATTGCACATGTTTTTTGTTTTCTCCTTTTTTTTTCTTCTGTTCTCTTTTTCGTTTCTTTTCTTTCTCCACTCATTTCTTGGGAAATTTTGGTTAGTTTCTTAATTTTTATATTATTTTTGTTTCTTAACTTAACGCTTAACGCCCATGTCTTTTCCACTTGATTCTCCCAACCTCCCTCCCTCCTTCTCTATCTATCTATCTATGTGTGTGTGTGTGTGTGTGTGTGTGTGTGTGTGTGTGTGTTTTGTGACGTGCAAATAACTAGATAAGAAAAAAATTGTGATGCTGTAATATATAAGATAATGATAAAGATATTAATACAATATGACGGTAAATAACATAGATGAATGCATACATGAAGATAGATAGATAGATAGATAGATAGATAGATAGATAGATAGATAGATAGATAGATAGATAGATAGATAGTCACCCGTTAATAACTCCTGCGCGATTACGTTAACTTTCGAATTAATACCCTTGAAAAAGGTATGGAGCGCTTTATACCCCAGTGATGAGTTAAATAGTATCACTGCTGTTCTTCTACAAGGATAGCTTTGACATTAAATAACCCACGAACGTTGATATGCAATTAATCAAAGAGACCACGTAAATAGCCAATAAAACTCTTAGAAAAGGGTATGAAACCCCAAATCACACCAGCAGTAGGTGAAATAGTATCACAGTTGTTCTTCTACAAGGATGGCTTTGGTATTAAGTAACCTAAGAAAGTTGATAAGCCATTAAACAAAGAGAACAAGTAACTAACCAATGAAACTTGTGAAAAAGTGTATGAGCTCCCCCCAGCAATGTGTTAAAAGTATAACAGCTTATCTTCTACGAGGATAGCTTTAACATTAGATAACCCACGAAGGTTAACATGTCATTAAACAAAGAAACAACCTATAACCAAAAACTTAATTGCATAAATACATCAAAGGAACGCACTATTTTCGAATTTCAACATATTAATATTTTTTATAATAGTTTTAGTGAGACACATAAACTCCTATGTGACTTTGACGTACAGACGGATCACCAATCTCGGCCAGAAGACCAGACCTTTTAATAATCAACAAAAAAAGGAGAACTTGCAAAATTGTGAACCTTGCTGTTCCAGCTGACCACAGAATAAAACTGAAAGAATGTGAAAAGAACGATAAGACCTTGCTAGGGAATTGAAAAACTATGGAACATGAAGGCGACAATTATACCTATCCTGATTAGTGCTTTTGGTACAGTCACCAAAGGATTATTTAAGAGACTGGAGAGTCACCAAAGGATTATTTAAGAGTACGAGTGGAGACCATCCATACTACATTATTGAGAACAGCCAGAATACTGAGAAGAGTCCTGGAGACTTGAGGACACTTGCTGTTACTCAAACTCCAAAGAAAGACCATCTGCTAAAACTGATGTGAAAAACTTTGGAAGTTGGTGGACGGATAGAGACTATTCAAACGACAGCATTGCTGAGGACGGCCAGAATACTGAGATGAGTCCTGGAGACTTGCTGTCGCTCAAACTCCAGTGAAAAACCATTAGCTAATACTGATGTGAAAAACTCTAGAGGAATAATAATAATAATAATAATAATAATAATAATAATAATAATAATAATAATAATAATATCAGTTTTAGTCACGTAGAGGTCTACTAGAATTAATAAAATCCTCATGTCTTTGGTTTAAAAAATATTCTTTATCTGAAAAAACGTTAGCCACAACGCCACATGTTAGAAGTGTACTTATTTATGTTTTGGTTTCTTTGTCTAAAGACATATCAACCTTCGTGTGTTATTTAATGCTAAAGTCTTTCATGTGGAAGAACAGAATGTGTGTTATTTAACCTATAGCTGGGTGATAAAGGTGTCTAATGCCCTTTCACAGAGGTATATGACCAAAACTGAACGTAAAAACGCGACTGGAGTTCCAACTCGCTTACTTCAATTTGAGAGTCCAGTACGTTAGCCACTGCACCATAGAAAAATCACTCTCTTGTTTATGGGAGTAGGATAGATAGATAGATAGATAGATAGATAGATATGATTAAAAGGTTCTTTGAATAATTCTTTTGTTAAGAAATTAACATATTTATGGAGAAGAATATATAAAAGGTAAGTTTCCGCAATAAGTTGTGTTTCTTATAGATGAGATAGCGAAAGAAAGAGATTTAGTGGGACAGGTATTATCATCGGTAAATCCTTATCATCAACAGAAAGCTAACATCACGATAAAAAAACACAACTTTTGTACGAAAATCAGCCAAATAAACACAGAAAAAAACTCTCAATCATTTTTAACTGAGCAACGTTAATTTATTCGCGAACGCCGAAAATGTAGGTGCGCACAGCTGTCACCGGATAAGACCGGCCATCTTGTCGCGCGGAAATGCAAATGAAATTGGTTGAGAATTAAAAAAACGATGATTCAGTGAAGGCGGAAATTTATTTGATTTAGTTATCTCAGGTTTTAATTTTTTTTTTTTTTAAAGAAAAATCACGAGATGGCTCTACTAAGACCGGGTCGTTTAGGTTTGATGAGCGTAAATGAAAAACGTAAAGTTTGGTAGAAGAGATTATATTTGGAATGAAAACAATAGACATAAAAGATGATAAAGAAACAAATTTAAATAATGAGAGAGAAATAAAAAAAAATTAAAATGTTGAACCAAAAACTTAATTGCATAAATACATCAAAGGAACGCATTATTTTCGAATTTCAACATATTAATATTTTTTATAATAGAGTTTTAGTGAGACACATAAACTCCTATGTGAAGTTGACGTACAGACGGATCACCAATCTTTGCCAGAAGACCAGACCTTTTAATAATCAACAAAAAAAAAGAGAACTTGCAAAATTGTGAACCTTGCTGTTCCAGCTGACCACAGAATAAAACTGAAAGAATGTGAAAAGAAGGATAAGTACCTGGACCTTGCTAGGGAATTGAAAAAACTATGGAACACGAAGGTGACAATTATACCTATCCTGATTGTTGCTTTTGGTACAGTCACCAAAGGATTATTAAAGGGACTGGAGAACTTGGAAGTGAAAGGACGAGTAGAGACCATCGAAACTATAACATTATTGAGAACGGCCAGAATACTGAGAAGAGTCCAGGAGACAAGAGGAGACTTGCTGTCACTCAAACTCCAATGAAAGACCATCAGTTAAAACTGATGTGAAAACTACTCAAGGAGTAAATAATAATAATAATAATAATAATAATAATAATAATAATAATAATAATAATAATATCAGTTTTAGTCACGTAGAAGTCTACTAGAATTAATAAAATCCTCATGTCTTTGGTTTAAAAAATATTTTTTATCTGAAAAAACTTTAGAAGGTATAACGAGATTCAGGTTTTGCAAAACAAAAGTAAATTCAAGTAACAAAAAGTCTGGTGGAATGTAGGACAATATCAAGTAAATAAAAAACGAATGATGTGATAATAGAAAAAAAAAGGGGAAAATCGATCGTGAAAGCAATGAAATTAAAAAAAGTTAAATCACGAAGAAGAAAGAGAAAGAAAAAGTGGTGAGTGGGAAGGAAATAAAGAAACCATTGAAGCAGGAAAATAAATAGTAAGAAAATTAAAATACCAACTTATGACATAAATATATAAATGCCATTGTAACTATTTACCTACGTTCGTCTTTGATGTCATGCCTAGCGGATAAGGAGTAGATAGTCTAAGCTAAGTTAAATCCAACCGCCTCCTCCCATAATCATGTACGTATGATGTTAATATATCGATCAACAGTCGAAAAAGGTTACGAAATTAATTCTCGGTTCATCAGCCTTCTCCGTGACGACTTTGTCGCGACACCTGTGCCAGACAACCGCTCTCCACCAGATTTGTTTTGTTACGCTGAAATAGCGCTGTAGTACTGGAATACTAACAATTTTTTTATTCCATGAAATCAAACAATACTTAAGCAAACATGCTTCATGAATTCCATTATATATATATATATATATATATATATAGTCAACCCCAGACAGATATGTTTAGTCCTATCAGAACTCATCAGTGTGGCAAGACATACTAGCTTCCCGTAGCTGGGATCGAATCTATATAGTCATCCACAGACAGATCTGTTTATATATATATATATATATATATATATATATTTCTTATGAATTAAATCATGGAATTTACACAGGTTCAAGGTGTTCATATGAATATGATGATGATAATTATAACGAAAATATATATTTTGAATTAAAAGTGAAAGAATATGAAAATTCTGCTGAAGGTCTTTCACCCTGTGTGTTTTGTAAACTACTAGAGTTTGTCAATCTTTAGATATAAGGAATTATCATTTACTTCATTTTCTTCAACGCCAAGTTTTGTTTTAATTTGATGCTACCTTTATACAAAATCATCTTATGTTTTGAGATATAAGCAGATCAACCAATTCCGACCTTAAGAACAGGCATGATTTTAATTGACTAGAAGAGAACTCATCAACAAGAGGAATTTGACCCAAGTAAAAGTAAGGAAAGGTCAAAAACTGGAGAACTACCTGGACCTTACTTGAGAGTTGAAAATTATAGAACATGGAGAGAAAGTGATACTAATCATAGTTGGAACTCTAAAAAAAATCCAGAAGCTGGAAAATAGTGTAAAGGAACAGGAGATCCAAAGGACTGAAACCATCCAGATCACAGCACTGATAATATCGGCTAGAATATTATAGAATATAGAATATAAGATTCAAGGAAAGCCAAGGAAACTTCCATTCTATTTTCAGTGAGAAACGCTGATTACGCATGTAAATAATGTTGTGATGCTGACCAAAGAAAGTCACGGGGAACACAAAAGGTTTGATGGAAAAACATATATATTCAAGTAAGAGAAACAAGATACAAGTGAACCTGGTTAAACAGTAGTTAGTTGGTAAAAAGCTGAGAGACCAGTGTGGTATTGACTATTCACCCACAACGGAAATGGTATCACCCGTGATTGTGTCACGCTGATTGGTGCACTCCAGTCTGACGCTCTCGTTGACGTGTATTTATGGAGGAGGGCGAGTCCATTATGTAGGGAGTGCAACAATTAAATATTCGTAAAGAATCCGGAAGATGATATCGACGGTTTATCATATTTACCCAACCCCTCAGCTCGGGCAGGATATGACACAAGGTCAATTTTTTAAGCGGAGTTTAACAGGTTTGAATTCAGAGTTTTCCTTCTCCTAGACTAGTTGCCTCGCCAAGGCTGAAGAATGGTATATCGACGGTTTATATGTGTCCAGAAAAGAAGGAGAAAAATATTCCTCAGCATTAAGGATTGCGTTGCTGTATCACCACAAGGACTCAATGACTACATTAAAAAAGAGAAAGAAAGATGAATCGTTGTTAATAGTAACAGCATGAGCAACATAAATACAAAAACGAGGAAACAGAAATGAGAAGCAAACCAACTGTATAGATATTTCAAGCAACAAAAAAAAAACGAGAACTTGCAAAATTGTTGACTTTGCTGTCTCGGCTGACCACAGAATAAAACTGAAAGAATGCGAAAAGAAGGATAAGCACCTCGAACTTACTAGGGAATTAAAAAACTATGGAACATGAAGGTGACAATTATACTAATCGTGATTGGTGCTTTTGGTACAGTCACCAAAGAATTATAAAAAGGACTGGAGGACTTGGATGTTGGAGGACGGGTAGAGACCACCCAAACTACTACATTAATGAGAACGGCCAGAATATTGAAAAGAGTCCAGGAAACTTGAGGAAACTTGCTGTCACTCACGCTGATGTGAAAACCTCTCAAGCAGTAAATAATAATAAGAATAATAAGAATAATAATAAAGACCATCAGCTAACGCTGATGTGAAAAACTCTCAAGGAGTACAAATAATAATGATAATAATAATAATTATAATAATAATAATAATAATAATAAAGACCATCAGCTAACGCTGATGTGAAAAACTCTCAAGGAGTACAAATAATAATAATAATAATAATAATAATAATAATAATAAAGACCATCAGCTAACGCTGATGTGAAAAACTCTCAAGGAGTACAAATAATAATAATAATAATAACAATGAAAACCACCAGTCACTACTGCAATGATAATCTCTTTAAAAGATCACAATGATTTATTGAAATTATTCATAATAAAATATTTGAATGTCCTTTGTGAGCTAGATAAGAAAGAAAATTGAGATACCTGGTTTTAGAAATTAAGAAAAGAAATACTAGTCTTACATTTAAGGGATATGAGAAGAGGATTCATTGTTATTGAAGGTTTTATCGACTTTGTTATCATATTTACCCAACCCCTCCGCTCGGGCAGGATATCACACAAGGTCAATTTTTTAAGCGGAGTTTAACAGGTTTGAATTCAGAGTTTTCTTTCTCCTAGACTAGTTACCTTACCAAGGCTGAAGAACCTAGTCTTCCCTACTATTTACCTATAGCTGGAGGGAGAATAATTGGATTCATACCTTTCCCAAGGGTATTAGTGCTATGTGAAATGCAATCAGTCTCGTCGAGGATTTGAACTCGTGTCGCCGTGTCCATTTCCAACGACGATAACCATTACACCACGGGCACCTTTGTTATGGAAAGAATTGAAAACAATCAAAGATTTCTGAAAAATTAATTATAACCTCCAAGAACGGATGTTATATGAGTGACAAGAGAACATAGTGGACTAGAAAAGGGGGAATCAAGAAGATCGAAGTAGGGGAAAACAACTCCTTAAAGGTTTAGAAAGTAAACAGAATTTCTATGTGTCTAATTGTGCAGCGTAAACTTGAATAAAAAAAACATAGCTTTAGCAATAGCAGCACAAAACTGCATTAAAATAACGATATTAAGAACTAATTATTATTATCATCATAATCATAGCGTCCCGCTGGCACAGATTTCCCTGACTCTCTCCCTCCATTCGTCCCTATCGTCCATCGCTTTCTGCAGGTCTTCCATGCTACATCCTGTATCAGTACAGAGCTGTTGTTGATAGGTTCTAGCTGGTCACCCTACCCTTGCTCGTCCATGTAAAGGGGTCCATAGGAATATCACTTATGAGCTCGCCCTTAGTTCTCCAGTAGTGAACCGCATCTTTTGGTCGTCTAGTTTGGATGGTTTTTGAGAAGGAAGGTAAGCGGCCGTGCAGCTGTTGTTTTGTGAGTTTGCCGTCAGTGGCACCTGGTAATTGCTTTGGTGTGCCTGGGCGGAATCACAATCAAGAGATTTCGGAGGCGTAATTTTTATAAGCTGTGAAAGCTGTCACTCTCTAATTATCATCATTGTGAGTCTTATCAGAGCAACAAGAAATATGGGACAGAGTAAATATTTTTGATGTTGAACCAGAGATGAGATATTTACTCTCATAATAAGCGAATGCAACAAGTTAATTAAGTACTATAAAAATAAATATGACTCGGTTCGAAATAGTGATTCACTTAAAAGTTAAAAGAATAATTATTTACGAAGTCGGTCAAAAAAGTAAAGAAGTTGGATTTATTTTTAAATTTTACATTTTGGTAACTTTGATTGAAAATCGGTTGAACAAAGTTGATCTTGAACACGAGTAAAAAAAGTTAGATCGTTGATGTTGTGAATTTTGATGCGGGTTCACATTGGCCCAGTGTCTAGAGTGTTCGCTAATGATCCGGGAGACCTGGGTTCTATCTCAGGTCGCGTCATACCAAAGACTTTAAAAATGGTACTGGATGCCTGTCAGCATTATAAGGTACGTATCGAGGGTAAAGTGGAGCAATCAAGGGAAAGGATTAGCGTCCTCCCCTACACTTCGGTGTAGTAACTATTGAAAAGGGAGCCTTCTGGTCGTCCCCGACTACGGTCGCCAACTTTACTTACATACCAAACTGAAAAATAAGAAGTCAGTCTCATTATTTAAGAGACACTTTCTGTGGAGGATTTTCTTTTGTGAATGATTCTTCTGCAACCGAAATCTTTTAACTCAACAGAGTCAATGTGACTATTTTTTGCATCCAAGAATCAAAACCCAATTCTACAGTCTCCATTTAGAAACTGTTGATAACATGGTATTGATAAACAAGAATCATAAATTCCATTATCTATATATATATATATATACTTTGAAATAAAACAGTCCTCGAGGAAATTTATTTCACTTCTTTTATTTTTTTCTCAAACACGTGTTTTTGACGTTTAAGGTCGTCTTCAGGAAGTAAATGGTTTGTATATTTTCGGGGTTTTCTTGTTCTCCTTTATTACTACTTTCTTCCCCAAAATAATTCATGACAGCTGATATGCCACAAAGTTAGAATGACCACCAATCTTTCTTCCTGAGTTACTGTGTGTGTATGTTTGTGCGCACGTGCGTGCGTGCGTGCGTGCGTGCGTCTGTGTTTACATGTGTGGTGTGTGTGTGTGTGTGTGCGTGTTTGTGAAAAAAAAACAATATATTTAAAGGATATATTTATATATGAATAATATATCTATGTTTAACGATTCGGAGTTTTTTCGGCTATTCTCAGTGTGATGACATTTCAAACATCGTGGGTTCTT
>CAUZXS010002301.1:90000-92080 GCA_963585895.1 Sepioteuthis lessoniana
TTGCTCTCAACATTCTTGTGTAATTGCCATTTGTTCAATATTGCTCTCAACATTCTTGTGTAATTGTTAACATGAGATACTTTTTTCTATATTGGTGCATATCCATATTTTTTGTTTCAATTTCAATGTGGGGTTTTGTAATAAATGATATTTAAGAAATTCGTTTTGATTATATTATTTCTACAAGAAATAACAAAATCTTGATATATTTGTTCAAAAGAAAAAGAAAATTTCTACCAAATAATTGATTTAGTTGATTTGGTTGGTTGGGTTTCATGGGATATCAAACATTATAGATTATTCAATGCCAAATCATCTTTATATATATGTATTAAATATACGTGATTTGTTTGGTTGGGTTTTATGGGATATCAACCATTGTAGGTTATTTAATGCCAAATCCTCTTTATACAAATATATTAAATATATATGATTTGGTTTGGTTGGGTTTTATGGCATATCAACCATTGTCGGTTATTTAATGTTAAATCCTCTTTATACTTATATATTAAATATATATGATTTGGTTTGGTTGGGTTATGGCATATCAACCATTGTAGGTTATTTAATGCCAAAACCTCTTTATACTTATATATTAAATATATATGATTTGGTTTGGTAGGGTTTTATGGGATATCAACCATTGTAGGTTATTTAATGCCAAATTCTCTTTATACATATATAATAAATATATAAGATTTGTAAACACATTTGTTGACAAAATTTCTAAACAGCCTGAGCTCTTCTTTTTTTCTGTTTTCACACAGTAAAATAGTTTCAATTATTTTAATCTAATACAAATAATTCTATTAACTATTAATAATTTGTTTACGCAAAGCCAATCGTTTCAAGTATTGCTATGCAACACAAACAATTCCATTTATGATCAGTCATTTGTTTTCACACAGGTTAAATTTTTATAGTTATTCATATATCGTTTGTCGGTTAATAGTTTGTTGATAATTCAATTTTTAAATGAGTGAGGATTAATATGTTTACACACAAGTATTACTATTGTTTCTATTCAGTTAAATGGCTTCAATTATTGCGGTCTAACACTAATATTTAAATTTATTATTACTCATTTGTTTGCACACAGGAAAGTGGTGTCAAGAAATACTGTTTTACAATGATTATTCAATTTGACACTGTTCCTTCAGTTGCACCAAGTCAATAGTTCCAAGTATTGCTATTTTATACCATTTTCCATACAGATAAAGTTTCAAGTATTTCACACTAATAGTTCCAAGAATTGCTATGTATCACCAACAATTTAATTAGAAATCAATCATTTGTTACACACTGTTAAATGGTCAAAGAGTTCAATTTCTAACAATTCGATTTAACATAAGTCATTTGTTTACACACAGCTTAAAAGTCACACAGTTCTATTCGATCCATAGATAGGACCCTATCAGGTGTTACAACCCCCTACCAGAGTGAACCGGGGGTGTGATGGCACTGAAGGGGTACTCCATATTGCAGAGTCTCACTATCAGATGATTTAATATAATATCCAGCACAGTTGTTCAGAGGTTTCCTACCGCACAGCGGTTGATGAATTCTACAGCCCTAGCCGACTGGGCTGAGACAAAGTAGTATGTTGCAAGTGACTTGACCACTCGGTTGCCGGGCAAGAACTGATCCTTGAGCATCACGTGTCGCTTACCCACGGCCCACAAATGGCCTCGGTTGTTGTGGGGGAGGGGTTTTACTCTTCTGCAAAGGTGCAATCGATGTATTTCACTGCCCCAGCCGACTGAGTTGATCAAATTATTGTCTAAGTTTACTTATTTATGGGTGATATTGTATATAAGATACAGAGCCGAAAAACTAGGAAGTTAAACTAAAGAAAGAAAAATATTGATTATTAAAGTTCGATGTGGTATCAAAATGATATTCCCACAAATTTATCAAGGATATCAACATAATCAAATATGAAATTATGTTGTCATTTAAAAATTTAGTACAAGGTAAGAAATATGGACACCTAACATGAATCGAACTCACTAACAATAGCCCGATAACTGTTCGAATACGCGAGGCACCAAGTATGTGATGTCAAATTAGTCGAACCGAC